>JASVEL010002014.1:0-132382 GCA_032618575.1 Nicotiana noctiflora | reverse complement strand
TGGTATGTGGTTGAAGTAATGAGTCTTGCAGACATTGCAGCAAAGCTCTTGAGTGCTGGCAGTTGTGTAACTCAATATGGGTATAAGGACTCGGTCCTGGCAGTTTAACTTATGCAATGTAATTGGGAGAAAGAGTTTATGATGTGTTCTACCATGGTTTGAAAATGAGTGTATTTTTCCTGTTGGCATGTAAGGTCTGGAATGTACAATGAGTTTTCTCTATATGGGATCATGAAAGTCCTTGACTAGTTGAGTGCGCCGATGTTGAGGCGGAGGAGAGGGATATGAATTTCCATGTTGTCTTAGTGCGATATGGTATACACGATGTGTTATGGAAAGTTGATAATGGTATATTCTAGGTTTTGAGATCAGTTCATAATATATGGGAAGTCAATAAAATTATTGAGCAGCGCGGACAGCTGCAGGTGAATTAAGAATCGATCTTTCTAATGATTTAAGAAAATGGTACTACTATTCTATTAACTTGGCAGGGAATATGATCCAAAAAGGACAAGGTAATATAAACTGATAATATTTAGTGGTGTGGTGGTATCCTCTTGTTAGATTGACATTGATGATTGAGTTGTAAATGGCAAAAGGAAATTTCCGAATGGCTTTCGTGGTATGAATGGACGCTTGATGTGCGTTATGTATTCGTACGGTGGAGTGTGGAACCAGGTATAGCGATCCATGTGTTATATATGTGTTGGAGACTAGAAGTTCTCGTAATCTGCCTATGCAGTGGTTGTATATTGCGTGTATCGGCACCGTTTTGTGATTATTGGAAATCGGAAGCCCTAGTGGCTCTCTCTTAGCTTGATATGATGAATTTGGGTTATGATACCTTATTTAAGACTGGTTGACATGAGTCAGGTCGCCTAGACTAATGTGATATGGACTATGTCGGAAAATGGCACAAATTGCGTAGCAGAGAGCATCAGAGTATGCTCCAACAAAGTAGTTGTACCCAGGACCAGCGGACGGCTGGTAGGCATTGCTTTGTCAGTTGGACCTTAGTGGCGGATGTCAGTGTAGAGGTATCTACCATTGATTCAGTTCCAGTATTGAGAAACGTTGTCAGATGCGTTTCATGTGGCCGAGCTTGAGGCTATATATATATATATATGTTTGTTGTAATGAGAAAATTTGACTCGATATGCATTTCCTTTTTGCGAGATTTATACGTGGATCGGGTGGCACGCCGCCAAGGGTTATTTGGATCGGGTGGCATGCCGCCACAGGTATGGTATCTGGATCGGGTGGCACGCCGCCACGGGTATGTCATGGGAGCGGGTTACACACCGCAACAGTGTAATGTGAAAATAGAGTTAGTTATATATTACCTGGTATACAATACTTCTTCACTTCCGAGGAAAGGTCCGTTTAGAGTATCGCTTGGCAAATGGCACGTCGGTTGTGTCCTTTCAGGATTTGATAGCATATGTTAATTGTTTCACCGTGGGTGAGGTTGATTGTGTGGGTTCAAGACCTAGATCCGTGCGTGGCTAACCGTTTTGAGCTTAGTGGCTTGAGGTGCTTCATGAGTAATAATGTTGGGATAGAATCACGAATCGTGGCAAGGCCACGTGATGTTATGACCTCTCGAGGAGGATTCAGGTACTCTATTTCTATAATGCGAGACGCGATCTCAGTTCTATGTTATGATGGCACAGAGGAATTGAATTGCAGCTCTTTTGCTGGAGACAGTTGTCATGATTTGAGTTGTCATGATTCGAGTGTGTTCAGATGTTTCTATTGGAGCCTATGTTGTGCTCGTTGCGGCTTAGGCCGGTGTTGAGGTGTCATATCACCAGTGCGGTGTGTTATAATCGAAATGACCGTTGGAGTCATTAATGAATACGAGCATATTGGATCTTAGCTTGTTATAAAGGTAAAAATCGAGGTTTGGCTCCGAAACCTATTGTGGTATACGTTTTAAAAGGGAAATGGATTCACGAATGGTTGACTGAGAGATGGGTTCGGTATATCGCGTGCTTCAGCTGCCGTGGGCAGGATATGGAGGTGTTGGAATAAAACTCTATCTAATGAAAGAGGTTTTCAGCTAGTATTTGGTTATTGTGGCCAGTTGTTGTGATTAGAGACTATCGTCTCGAGTGATGGGGTTGTCGATACATCATATGATCTCACCCGGAGTAGTGAATATGGGTTATTGCGGTGGATTCGAGTGTATCCTGAGTATAGGCATGGGATTTGCATTTGGCATATGATTTCAGAAAGTGCAATGTGATTTATGGTACAGATGGTCGGTGAAATTTTGACTATATGGTGTTTTCGGACTTATGTGAGATAGGGTGACGTATGATCGCCCGAGTATATGCTTGGTAAGGTCATTCGGCTATTGGGTTGCTTCTAGTACAACTCTGAGTCCGCTCGAGGACGAGCGTTTGTTTAAGTTGGGGAGAATGTAACGACCCGGCCCGTCGTTACGGGAATTTACCACCCCGTCATGTTGCAATTACATGTTTTATGCTTTTATATCGGTGTTAGAGCCTATCGGGTGAGTTAGGAGTGAATTGAATTGAAAAATGAAGCAAATAGCATGTTTGAAGGAAGTTTGAATATGGAAAGTCAACCTAGAGTTGACTATCGAGTTAGAGTGCTCGGAATCGGATTATGATGATTCGACTAGTTTCGGGGGATCATTTATGACTTAGGAGAGCAATCAGAATTGAATTTGGAGGTCCGGTGTAGTGTTAGGCTTGAATTGGCGAAGGTTGAATTTTGGCGAAATCCGAACGGTAGGTGAGATTTTGATCCGGGGGTCAGAATGGAATTCCGACAGTTGCAGTAGCTCCGTTAGGTGATTTTGGATATGCCTGCAAATTTTCAGGTCATTCGGACATCGTTTGGTCGGGTTTTTGATTGAATGAGAAATTCGGAAATTTTGAAGAAACTTAGGCTTGAATCCGTGTGTAATTGGTGATTTTGATGTTTAGGATGGTGTTTTTATGATTGGAACAAGTTCGTATCGTGTTTTGGAGTATGTTGGTGGTTTTTGTTGGGGTCCCGGGAGCCTCGGGATGAATTCGGGGGTCCAAATGGACCAATTTGTGCCAAAGGCACTGCTGTTTCTGCTGCAATTAGTGCAGAAGATTTTTGTGCTTCGCGATCGCGAAGCTAGGTCTGCGATCGCGTAGGGTAAAGCTGGGAAGCTCTGCGATCGCAAGGGGAGACTGCGATCGCGTAGTGTATTGGAATGAGGCCGGAAAATTGTTCTTCGCGATCGCGAAAGGAGTGATGCGATCGCGTAAGGTCGACTGGTTGTGCATCGCGATCGCGATGTTTAGTGTGCGATCGCGTAAGTCTGGGATTTAGAGCAGTGCGATCGCGGGTGGTTTCACGTGATCGCGTAGTGTTGAGGCGTGAGTCAGTGCGATCGCGTAGGGAGTGTCGCGATCACGTAGAGTAATTTTGGGGTCCGGTGAATTTGTTCATCGCGAGCCTGGGGCTGCGATCGCATAAGGATCTCCTGGCAGTCAGTGAATTAATATAACAGAACAGTCCAGTCGCGACCCCATACCCAAAACACCCATTTTTGAGTTCCAAGAGAAGTATTGACGGGAGATTTGCTGGGAAATCATCGGGGTTTCGTCGGAGGTAAGTTTTGTGGCTTAATTACATCATTTCATCATGAAATCCTTGGTTAAATTTTTGTAAATGGAAGATTAAAGGTGGGTTTGAGCCCTAAGCCAAAATTGAAGAAAAACACCGATTTGAGTGGGCAAATGGAGTCCGATTTTGGTAAATTTTATATGTATGGACTCGTGGCGAGACGAGGGTTCTGGAAATATGAGTTTCGAAATTTTTCGAGATGTGGGCCCGGGGCTCGGATTTTGCCAATTTCGTGATTTTTGATATTTTTCGAGTTCTTTCGATTGGGTTATGTTCCATTAGCCTATTTTGATATATTTGTGCTGATTTGTGCTAGTTTTGACGTGCGTGGATGCCGGTTCGAGGAGCTAAGGCATCGCGGGCATGAGCTTTCGTCGGTTCGAGGTGGGTAATTCTTGTAAATGATGTCCCGAGGGTTAGTAAACCCCGGACTTGCACATCTTAGTGTTGTGTTGAGGTGACTTGCACGCCGGATAACGGGCATGGGGTAGAGCACCATTGGGGATCGTGACTTGGTCCGTCCCGCGTAATAAATAATAACACCTAATTGTTAAAATGAATTGGACTAATTATCACGTTTGGGCTTCGTGCCAATTATTTGAATCCTTCAAGGATTGGTATCACTGTTTTGATAACACCGAGCATATTTTATTCTAAATTTAAGGTTTAAAATGGAATTATTGCTATTCAGCATTTTTATAAGGTTATGAAAAACTTGAACAAGGTCTTAATAATATTTTTTGTTGTGAGCTAATATGATATTGTTGCCGTA
This sequence comes from Nicotiana noctiflora, assembly GCA_032618575.1. NCBI lineage: Eukaryota > Viridiplantae > Streptophyta > Magnoliopsida > Solanales > Solanaceae > Nicotiana > Nicotiana noctiflora. The sequence continues at coordinate 127,977 of JASVEL010002014.1, read as the reverse complement.
GGGCTTTCTTGATTATTTGTTAGACTGATTGGGGCCGAGGGCCATATGTTAGGGCATGACATTCATGTGAGCATATGCATACACATGCATGGATCGGACTGCATGCCGCAGTGGTATATGGATCGGGCTGCGCGCCGCAGCAGGTGTGATATTGATATTGTGCTTGGGCTGTAGGAGCCCCTCCGGAGTCTGGACACCCCCAGTGAGCACGGGTACCCAAATTGGATCGGGCTACACGCCGTAGCGGTCATATGCATTGCATGGCATACATACATTGGTTTACGTGTACTACGTGGCATAACATTTTAGCACTCATACTTTATTGGCACATGTGCATTTGTTGCTTTATTGACCAGATCTCCTGGTATAAATTGTTAAGGAGTGCTGAGCCCGAGAGGCTGATTTGAGTGCTGACTTGCACTGCTTGAGATTCTCCCGGGTATTGGTATGTTATAATGAAAGAAAGTAGCTAAAAATTGAGATTTCTAAATAATCTACTCACATATGCTGAAAAGGAATAAAATGATAGTGTTTTGAAGTTTTATGATATAGTGCCTATCGTGGTTTTCTTTCCTTCAGCATTATTTACTTTTCAGCATTATTTACTTTTATTACCGCTGAGTTGGAAGTACTCACACCCGACTCCTCGCACCTTGTGTGCAGATCCAGGTACATTACAGCAGAGCTGATTCCATTGCGGCTCGGGAGTGCTTTTGGACAGTCGAGGTAGCTGCCAGCGTTCGCAGGACCTGATTCTCCAGTTTGTCTATATTTTGTTCCGATCATCCCACACTTGTGCACAGTTATATTCACTATTTACACTTGTATATTCCGTAGAGGCTCATGACTCTTGACCCTTCGGTCTATGGGAGTTGGCACGTGTTGGGACTTGGTTCCCTGTTTTTAATATGTATCTATCACTGTTGAATTATTTCCGTATGCTTAAATTGGATAAAGTGAGCTTATGGCTCCGTGATTGTTGTTAATTGGTCGGGCTGGCCTAGCAGTGTGCTGGGCGCCATCACGACCGGATATGAAATAAACCTTAGCAAGTGAGGGTAATTAGGTAAAACATGCTTAATAGAACCTATTAGAACTGCCCAGAACCTTCTAGCAGGGGTTCTAGGGCTGTTCAACACATTTTTAATAGACCATTCTGTAGTTATTTGAAAAATAAAGGGGATGGAAATACAATTAAGTTATTTGAAATTCCCCCAAAATACTTCTATAAATAGGCTGCTAATGAGCCTGGAAAATGGGTTCAGAGAAAAAGAGGAGTTCGAAAATTCTGAAATTGAAAGTTAGACATTGATTGGTAATTAAGGGTTTCACACATTAGAAAAGTTGATTAACTTGAGTGCTATTCTGGGGATCTCTGTGGGTCGTTTCTTCATTGATTCATCTCGACTTTGCTGGGTTCTCTGATTTTACTTGGATTGATTTGCTGGGTTCCATATTTGGAGTTTTGGTAGCTGTTTGCTGTGATTGAATAGTGTTACTGAGGTTGATGTATCGTTGTTGTTTGTTGCTGACTATTCTTCTTCTCCAACTCTAGACTCATCAATTTATTCTTGAACCAGGTACACTACTATGACTTGAGGTTGTAAATGAGCTGCTGATTGGAGAAATAATATGAAAATCATGTTTAGTTAAATTTTCGTGTTTTTGTATTCAATTATGTAGTTTAAAAGTACTTAGATCCTTATAATTCATTTAGGACTTGGTTGTAATAATTAGTAAACTGGATATAAGCTTTAATTCGATAACAACTGGATAAATAAGCTAGGTAGAGAAGAATCACTTAAATATAAAACTAAAACTGGTATAAGCTTAGGTAAATCGTTCAGATTTGAAACTAGCATAAACTGGACATGGAGTATTAATATTTGGGCGTTTCATATTTTGAATATGAATCAGTTAATTATAAAAGTATAAGTAGTTCCGTACTTCAGACCGTGTTACTAATATTTTAGTTGATTTAGTTGTGAATTCGTTTTAAGATTCTGCAATTTGATAATAGTAATTCGAACATATTTAATAAAAATTAGAACACTGTTTTCTTTAGTTAAATGAAATAATGATAAAAACGATTTTGAAATTAGCATTCTAGTAGTCAATTGATATCAAATTCGATTAATTAAATAATAGCATTGGTGTAAATCCTTGTGTTAGAACTGTTAGTTAATCAGAGACGATTATATAAAAACTGGTGATTGCAAAATACTTAGTTAACAATAATAATTGTCACTTGTTCATTAATGTATATTGTGAAATTATTAATTAATTATTATTATACTTCAAATATGAAAGATCTGGGCCTGAATATGAAACCAGGCCTTGATCGAAATGAGATGGCATTTATGCCTGAAAACGAAAAGGTAAATAGGTCCTGGGCTGTAGAAGCCCAGTATCTTTCTGCAGATTATTGAACTGGTTCGTGGTCCAGGCCCAACAATAAAATATGGCATGGACGCTAATACACAATAATATAGAATTAATATGAGAACGATTATATTAGGATGAGAAAAAACAGAAATAGAGAATATAGTATGCTTAGGAAGAACCTCAATAAAAAACGGAGATGAGCCTCGCCAAATCACAAAGGCAGAGTTGCGGGGCCCTCCATAATTTCCTATAAAAAATGTTAGAAATTGGAAAGATCGTTTAGCGAATTCCACGGTCTCTCCCAAAATTAACAAGACGTAGACACCTTAGGGCACGATTTATAATAAATATACATTCCTAATACAAGTGCACATTTATATGACCCATATCCAAATCTCGGCGAAGCTGAAATGTATTAAGGTCACAGGCATACTGGTTGTGGTGTGACTTGAAATGCGTTTTCGCAACGACGCAAAATCCTAAAATTAACAAAAAGCGGAACATCAATAACATTTGAGAGTAAGGCATATAAGGAAATCAAATATAACAAATACGGCAGTTGAGCGACCGTGCTAGAACCACGGAATCCGGGAGTGTCTAACACCTTCTCCCGGGTTAACAGAATTCTTTATCCGGATTTCTAGTTTCGCGGACTATTAAACAAAGTAGTAATTTCCTCGGTTTGGGATTAAACCGGTGACTTGGGACACCATTATTCTCCCAAGTGGTGACTCGAAAATCTAATAGATAAATCCCATTCCGATTGTCGTTTAAGTGGAAAAACACTTTCCCCGCTACTATTGTTATGTCCCTTTTCAGGGTGTAATAAATAGTCGGGACATTTTCGGTATAAGAAAAAAAAGGAGGTATGACAGCCATCATTGTTATCTGCCTTCTATTATTTTGTACGCTATCTTGCACATGTTTATTTGGTAGTCTAGTCCTAGCCTCGTCACTACTGTGCCGAGATTATGCTAGGCACTTACCAGCACATGGGGTTGGTTGTGCTGATACTACACTTCTATATATTTTTTTGTACAGATCCAGTTATTTGATCAAAAATAGCTATTCGTTGCGGTGGAGACACATGGTAAACTTACTACGACATTCGCAGGCTTCAGAGTCACCTTCTTATTTTATTTTCTCACTACTGCACTTAATTTGTTACGGTTGTGTTTAGAAATGGTAGAGAAAAACTCTATAGAGCTTATGACTTGTACTACCGGTTTTGGGAATGGTAAATTGCTTAGAGAAATTTCATTTTAAGTTAATAACTAGAAATGTTATTCCAGTTAATGTTAGGCTTACCTAGTTTAGAGACTAGGTGCCATCACGACTCATTTGGAGGGATTTTTGGGTCGTGACAAGTTGGTATCAGAGCTCTAGGTACATAGGTGCTACAAGTCATAAGCAAGTTTAGTAGAGTCTTGCGGATTGGTACGGAGACGTCTATACTTATTTTCGAGAGACTACAGAACTAGTAGGAAAAATTCCCACTTCTTTCATTCCTTATTATGCGATATTTATTCAGCTTGAAGCATATATCCTGTGCTCTTTTGCATACACTCATGTGTGGAATTACGCACTACGTCGATGGTTTGGGATATCATAAAAAGAGTATAAGAGGGCGATGGTTTCTTAACCATCATTACCACGCGTCGATCAGAATCGAGAATATATATGTGCAAGGAGATCTTTCAATTGTGCATATGAAGGTGCATTAGATCTCGACATCTAGTTGATGAGTGCAATCTTAAAAAGGTTTAATTGGGTGCCTAATCATCACATGTGGGTGTAAATCTAAAAATATACTTGGTGGTATTATAGACTATTTGTTTCGTATGGAATTTCTATTTAGCAAATGGTACTTACTATCAAGCCAAGACACTAGAGGAAACGAGTTTAACCGTCACGAGGATGACATGAGCCAAACAAATGGCTTGAGGTGTTTTATGACCGGTGTCGTACGAGCAATAAAGGTTAGTATTGTGAACCATTAGAATGTTTCATATGGATTTGTGCCAGGTGAGGGGAGTCTACTATCAACGATCAAATTATAGGGTCATGTGTTATGTCAATTTGGCCTGAGATGTATTTATGTGGTATTGAAATGTTTCCCAAAACTTGTATATGACTAAGAGATGAGATTTGAATGGGGTGATGATCGGACTTGAGATATTACCACGTCCTTAATACTTATATATTTCAGTATCAGCGGGGTCATGAAAACATATTCAGTATACACATAGTGCTTAAGTTAATTACAACACTCGTTTGGGAAAATCATCTTTTAATGTATCAGTGGCATGGGATTCCTACAATGGTTATCCTAGTTATCCGGCACGGGATCATTAAGAGAAGTTGGATCGTAGATTGGTTTTTATAAATATGGTAATACTAGGAACATCACGAGAAATTGTCCCAGACATGGGAGAAATCTGTTCCATCAGAGCACGCATGGCATGTACTCCATTACAGTTACTACTTTGCTTACATTACCAATTAGGGGTATATAAAAAAATGGTTAAATGGGGCCTATGAGGTGGAGGCCCGACCCATTGATATATTTGCTATGGTATAGTAGAGGTTGCTACACTAGATGATGTTGTTACAAGTACGATCTCGAGTTATTATAAAGTAACAATTTTCGTAACTTGAATCGGTTCTAAGTATCGAGGCAAGTCGTCCTAATATGCTCCAATCATGAATGAAATTTGTAATCCAAAAATCTACTTATGTGAGTACTCTTACTTGGAGATTATATGGAGATAGTTATGTTTATCATTATGTGTTAGTCACTTAAAATAGTTGTGATGTAATTTCCGGAGAAAACAAAATTGATTTAAATTGCTAATTTTATTCCCTATAAGTGTGAGGGTTCATTATATGATGTAATTTTGTTTGACGGAATTTATTTAGAAGAAAAAGAAAGGAAATGAAAAATTTTAATTGGCACAATGTGCATATTACTTGTGGTACGGAGTTGAGGAGAAGATCCTCATATTTTGTTTATATGGTGTGAGATATTTAAACCAGCTACAGGCTGCGGTGGATATTATATAAGGACGAGGTCCTTGTGGTAAAAACTTTATGTGTTTAAAATTCTCCCTTGTGAAATTAAAAAAATTATACTATAGTACCTATTAGGGAGCATGGTTATAAGGCTTATTTGAAAATTCTTGTATGAATATCTCTATGCATAATTTGCCAATTTGTATTGTAACTATAGAGTTGTTTCGCACAAGATAAGTGCCCAGGTAGCGTTAAATGTGACTCGTTAATTTGAGTAATTAATTTTGAGGTCTTCATGCCTCGTTGTTAGAAAATGGAGGTTTGAAATGATATTTTTTGTTGGCATGAGGTTAACTAGCAATTTGTAATCGATCATGAATAACTATTAAGACCACAAATGTGGTTATGGTCATACATATGATGTATTTTATTTCTAGATATCTTTATTATAATGCCATACTTGTAATGTGGAGAGTAGTGTTATTGATATATACATTGTGGGTCATTGTTGAGTTATGGATGTGTTGTTATAAGTTGTTTGGGTGTTACTCTGACAGGTGGATAGTCCCAATTAAAGGGGAGACCATGCCGAAATTTCTAAAAAATTTGGGAGATAGAAAATTTTAGGGTATTGAGATGTGCGAGGAAAGAGATGAGTTACGTTGTGTATTCGAGGACGAATAAACCTAAGTGGGGAAAAAGGTGAGCGCCATTAAAAGTTGATGTGTGTTGACATGATAATAATACCATGTGGTAATGTGAAAATCAGACCTTTTGAAAAAGGATCAGAGTGTATAAAATTTGGTCTTAAAGTTTAAAAGAAAAAAAATATGGAGGAATGAAATAATCTCAATTGAGATGGAATTGTCGTACGTATTTCGAATTTGATAATGTGGGATCAACCGTGAGTTCTTAGTAACCTCTTCCGAATAATTCTTAGTATGTTCGAGGACGAACGTTTGTTTAAGAGGTGGAGGCTGTAACGATCCAAATTTTCGTTTTAAGAATTCACATTTTCGTTTAACAGCATAAGACCTTGAGAAGCTTCGTAATATGCATCGCGACCCACATGTATGGTCGAGTTTAGCATTCGTAAGATTCAGAGTTAAACTTAAAGAAGAAGAAAAAAAATCTTATTTTTGAAGCTCAAATAGAAAGAGTTGACCGGAGAGTTGACATTTGAGTGAACGATCCCAAAATGGAATTTTAATGATGTTAGTAGCTTCTCATGGTGATTTCGGACTTAGACATGTGTCTGAAATTTGGATTCGAAAGTCCATAGGACAAATCAGCGCTTTTTGACGAAGTAAGAAAGTTTACGTGTTCTAATTATATTATTTATTATGTGAAAGAGATATATTACTTTGATCAACACAAATTGGATATTATAGCATGTGTACGAGGTGTACTACTAGATATATGGGGTCTAAGGAAAGTCCTATATCGAAGCCAAGTTGGAAAATTTCATAATAGACTAAAGTTGCAAATGAGTACGCACTAGACCTCACCTGGGACGGGCATATCTACATACATATAATGTGTTATGATATGAACATCCTATCAAATCAAAGGTCTTTGAGTTTAGTTTCTAATACTTCAAACCGTTCATCATTTGGACATCTGTACACAAAATGTTGTGATGGATTTACTGAAGTTGGGTAATGTTGTATTCTGCAGCAGGAAAATTGTTGTTGCCGAATGCGATTTATAAGTCGCATTTGACAACTGCGACTTGCCTGGACTGACTATAAAATGCGAGTTTCAGCCATTTTTAACACATTTGGAGCTATGAAGCTCAGATTGATGCAATTTTAACCATATGGATTGGGGTAACTAATTCTAACTCGATTTTGGTTGAAATACATGAATCTATTATTGTTTTTATCATGAAATTAGTGAATTGAAAATGATAGAAATTCTCTATACCTTAGATTTAACATTTGGAGGTCGATTTGTTGTTTGAATTTAGTAATTTTGGTATGGTTGGACTCGTGGTTGAATGAGTGTTCATATTTTGTAACTTTTGTTGGATTCCGAGATGTGGGCCCTATATGCGATTTTGAGTTAAATATTGGATTTTTAATGGAAAGTATAGAAATTCTTATGGAATTAATTCCTGTAATTTTTATTGACTGAATTAAATTGTTTATGACTAGATTTGAAGCTTCGGATGAATTTGTGAGGCAAAGGCTTGTTGGAATTTTGAATTGATAGCAAAGCGAGGTAAGTGTTTTGTCTAACCTTAGCTTGAGGGATTAGGAGTTGTGTCCTATTTATAGGTGTTATTTGTGAAGTACGATGTATAGGCATGGTGACGAGTATCTATACGTTGGTGTCAAGCATGCCCGTGAGTCTTGTTTTATAATTGTTATGACTCCGTTGTGGTTTATTGCACTTCATGCGTTATTAATATTATTGTTCTCTTGACGAGATGCTTGTTTGATATTATAGTTCCCTTGCTGGGATGTTTGTTTTGAAAGTATTGTTCCCTTGCCGGGATATTTGTTTAATGTTATTATTCTCTTGCCGGGACGTGTAGGTTTTTGTTGTTTCTCCCTTGCCGGAAATTAATTGTTTAATTGCATTCCCCATTGTCAGGATAGTTGAATTGGTAATTTTACCCAAGTCGGGTAAATCGTTGTATTATCAAATTTCCCTTATTGTGATCCTCCCTCAAAACACTTATATGTTATGAAATGGGATCATGTGGTACGTCGACCACTTATATATTACGAAATAGGATCGTGTGGCATGCCGACCAATTATATATTATGAAATGGGATCGTGTGGCATGCTGACCACTTATATATTTTGAAATAGGATCGTGTGACGTGCCGACCACTTATATATTATGAAATGGGATCGTGGGGAACACCGACCATTTATATATTATGAAATGGGATTGAGGGGCACGCCGACCACTTATATATATAAAATGGGATCGTTTGGTACGCCTACCACAAGATGTAATGAAATGGGAGTGGGTGGTATGCCAATCACAAGATAATATGAAATAGGATAGGGTGGTACACCTACCATAAGATATAATAAAATAGGAGCGGGTAGTACGCCTACTACGAGATACATGAAATGGGATTGGGTTGCACGCCTGCAACTAGAAGTGAAAAGGAATCGAAATCTGCCTTTATTTTCCTTATTCTTGATAGTGTTTCGATTTATTGATTTTCCGTATTAAAGGTAATAATTTATTCGATATTGTACTTAAATTGAAAAGGTTTATCAAATGATTTCTAAAATATTTTCGTCTTTTATTATTGATTTCCTATTTGGATTTATGTTAAGTGAATGAGTCTTCTTTGAAAATTCTTAATTGTATTGGGTTATAGACCCTATGAATTGAATAACACGAGAATGTCATCGCGAAATGTGAGACAAAAACATGTGGGCACAAGGTGCCGGGAAAAATATGATAATTGTTATTAATGACAGATTATGATATAGGCTCGAGGTGCCTGGGAAAATATCATGGATTTATTTAATGGCACATGAGTTGTCCGTGCGATTGTAATATAAGTATGGCCACGAGATTCCGTAAAATATGAAAGTGGGTCAAGGCCTATATTATTATGATTATTAAATGTGGCGTCACTAGGCGACCTTTATTCGAAAGAATAATATTCGAAAGATACTTATTTGAATGATATTTATTTGAAGGAAATATATTCGAAATATATATATTCATTGAAAAGCATATTATCTCAGAGATTATTTCTTGGAGGATTTAAAGGCGAAAGACTTATATCTTAAGGATTTCATTAATTGATTGCACTTGTATTTATTGTTTGTTGAGAAATAATTATGTTGTCCTTGTTGCCTTCTATTTATATCACTAGTTGATCATTGTTTCCATCATTGTTGCCTGGCTTCTATTATTTTGTATGCTATCTTGCACATGTTTATTTGGTAGTCTAGTCCTAGCCTCGTCATTACTTCACCGAGGTTAGGCTAGGCACTTACCAGTATGAGCACGTGGTTATCTCCATGAATTAAATTCTAATATAAATATAAAAATAATACAAAAATAGTTTTTGGTGTGCAATTGTGTGATTTAATTGAAATACTTGTGTTTTTGTTTTAAAAATAAAGTTGAAATTAAAAGTACAAAAGAAATCAATTAGAAAATATTATAAAAAAATATGAAAATTCAAAAAAATCAAGAAAATACAAAAATACCAGAAAATAGAAGAAAAATGGGGAAAATACCAGAAAATTAAGGAAAAATCAGGAAAAATAGAAAAATAAAAGAAATAGAAGAGTTGAAAATAAATACAAAAAGAGAAATATAAAATACAAAAAAAAGAAAATACAAGTTAAAAAATACAAAATACAATATAGTATTTGGGCTACATAAAGAAATACATATACATATATTAAGCCCAAACACATCTGGCCAAAAAGAGTAAGCTTGGTCTGCCTAGACTCATGACCAAACGACACCGTATAAGCCATACAAATCTCGACCATTGATGAAATGAATCCAACGGATCAAATGAAGCGGTTCATTATGAATTAAAACGACACCATGTTTAAAATTAATCTGTGTCGTTCAATATGAATGACCAAACGACGTAGTATAGTGAAACAATCACAGCCGTCCAAACTCAATATCCAATTGACATCAAGAAGTCTCTCACTTAACCAAATGATGCCGTTTAGAGGCGAAGGATCCTGGCCATTGATCTTGGTTAATCCAAGGGCCAGGAATCCACGAGACTTGATGGGTATAAATACTCCCATCTCCCGTTCATAATTTATTACATACACGCATATACAACTATAGAGAAAACCCTAGCCGCCTCTTTTATCTTCTCCTTCTTCCTTAGTCTCCCATGGAGAGTTGCCGGCCAGCCTGTCTTAGCCATCATCTCCGGCTCAGACGAGCCATAAAAACCTCACCCCTTACCCACAAACCCTGCGAACAACCATAAAACCCCACCAAACTAAAAAGCCCCTTTGTTCTTGAAATTTCGATCGCCGGAACCCTAGCCAGCGACCTCACCAACTATGAACCAGCACCTGAGATTAACATCCTAGGACCACTTTGAGGTGATCTATCACCCCATCTTGATGGAGGCGGAAAGAACACTGTGGGGGATATCATACTAAAACTTGCTATTGGACTAGTGAATTTCACTATGGAGTTTCAAGTGCTGGATGTCGTTGTATCATACAACCTCTTGTTAGGACGTCCGTGGATTCACGCTGCGAAAGCAGTACCATCTTCTTTGCATCAAATGATAAAATTCTAGTGGGAGTAACAAGAAATAATAGTGCACGGGGAAGACGATGTTTGAAATACTATTGCACCATTTGAGGAAGTTGAAGGAGATAAAGGTCCATGGGTGTAGCAAGTAATAGACACCGTGATTGTGAACAAAATATCTGAAGGAGAAAATATTCCAGCAACCATGGTGGCCCCTGCAGCGGTTATGATAGGCAAAGAAATGATAAAGAATGGGTTTTCTCCAAGAAAGCGTTTAGGAGTTACCTTGCAGGGTATAACACATCCAATTCACCTTCCAGGCAGTAATGATACTTTTGGCTTGGGTTTCAAGCCAACCATTGCTGATATACAGAGAGCTGAGAAGTTGAAAAAGAAAGGGTTGACCCTCCCCAAACATATCCCAAAATTATCTAACTCCCTTGTCAAGCCTGGTACACAGAGTCGTCTGGCAACTGTCATGCCAAACCATACGGAGATAAAACCGGATGAAGAGCTTCTAGCAAGATTTGAAAAGTTATTTGAAGATGTGAATGTGATGGATACGGAAGAAAGAACAAGCAAAATGGACGTTCAATTTGTTGGACCCCACATTATGCTAAATAATTGGGAAGCTACTCCGCTTCCGATCAGGAGGGAGTTGTGGTAGTTAGCTTTTAATATTTCATTCACAAAATTGTCTTGTTTTAAAATTGTCATCCCATATCCCGTCAATTCAAATGTATCTAACTCTTGTTACCTTTCAAAAATTTCATGAAATGCAATTTCTTTTCTTCCTCCATTTTGCCTTATTTTATTTTTCTTCTTTTGTACAGTTCAATATTTGCTGATTCCAATGATATGTCATGCTTGAAGGATTCCCAGTCCAGTCTTGATAATCGATAGTTATACAGGAAATTGGAAATGAACATGAAGTGCAATATGAGGACGAGGAAGGATTGGAGGAATTTAGTAAAGATTTGAATCATTATGAAGAAAAACCCAAACCGAACTTAAATGAGACGGAGTATATTAATTTGGGAAATGAGGAGAGTGTTTGAGAAACAAAGATTAGTGTACACTTAGAGACTTCGCTCAAAGAAGATTTGATTAGGTTGTTACATGAGTACAAGGACATATTTGCTTGGTCTTATGATGACATGCTCGGGCTTAGTACTGATTTAGTGGTACATAAGTTGACCATTTATCCAGAATATCAGCCGGTCAAGCAAAAGTTAAGAAAGTTTAAAACGGATATCAGTGTGAAAATAAAAGAAGAAGTCAACAAGCAATTCGAGGCGAAGGTCATACGGGTCACTAAATATCCCACTTGGTTAACCAATGTTGTGCCTATTCCAAAGAAAGACGGAAAAACCAGGGTGTGTGTTGATTATCGAGACCTCAATAAAGCTAGTCCAAAGGATGATTTTCCATTGCCAAATATCCATATATTGATCAAAAATTATGCCAAACATGAGATTGGTTCTTTTGTGGATGGTTATGCAGGTTATCATCAGATCCTGATGGATGAAGAAGATGCAGAAAAGATGGCCTTTATCACGCCTTAGGGAACATATTGCTACAGAGTGATGCTGTTTGGGTTGAAGAATATTGGAGCTACATATATGAGGGCAATGACCACTATGTTTCATGACATGATACATCAAGAGATTGAAGTATATGTGGATGATGTTATTATCAAGTCCAAAAAGCAATGTGATCATGTCAAAGATCTAAGAAAGTTTTTTCAGAGGCTCCGAAGATATAATCTCAAGCTCAATCCAGCAAAGTGTGCTTTTGGAGTGCCATCAGGAAAGTTATTAGGGTTCATAGTAAGCTGGCGTGGCATTGAATTAGATCCGTCAAAGATAAAAGCAATCCAGAACTTGCCTCCGCCGAAGAACAAGAAAGAAGTGATGACTTTATTGGGCATGTTGAATTATATTAGCAGATTTGTTTGCTCAGTTAACATCAACCTGTGAGCCCATTTTCAAATTACCGAAGAAAGATGCTGCGGTGAATTGGACCGATGAATGTCAAGAGGCATTTGACAAAATTAAGGAATATCTAGCTAATCCTCATGTATTGGTTCCTCCAGAACCTAGAAGACCCTTGATCCTTTATTTAACTGTTTCCCTAAGTACATTTATGCTATTATGGTTTGTCGGGAGAGTCGGCCCTGAAATTTGAAGTATTTTGGGACACTTAGTCCCTAAATGAGAGCTTTAAAGATAGAAAATGGTCCGTAACCGGAACAGTGTTAAGACGATCTCGGAACGGAAATCCGATGGTTCCATTAGCTCCGTTGGGTGATTTCGGGGTTGGGAGCGCGTTCGGAATGTATTTTGGAGGTCCGTAGCTCAATTAGGCTTGAAATGCCGAAGGTTGAAATTTTGGCGAATCCGAACGATAGGTGAGATTTTGATCTAGGGGTCGGAATGGAATTCCGACAATTTCTGTAGCTTCGTTATGTGAATTTGGATATGTCCGCAAAGTTTCAGGTCATTCGGACGTCGTTTGGTCGAGTTTTAGATCGAATGTGCAATTCGGAAAGTTTTAAGAAATTTAGGCTTGAATTCGATGTGAATTATGGGGTTTGATGTTGTTAGACGTGTTTTTATGATTTGAATGAGTTCGTATCGTGTTTTGGAGTATGTTGGTGGTTTTCGTTGGGGTCCCGGGAGCCTCGGGATGAATTCGGGGGTCCAAACGGACCAATTTGTGCCAAAAGGCACTGCTGTTTCTGCTGCAATAATTGCAGAGCAATTTTGCTCTCCGCGATCGCGGAGATGGCCACGCGATCGCGTAAGGTGTGGTGGTAATGCATCGCGATCGCGATGCCTATGATGCGATCGCGTAAGGGAAAAGCCCGGAGTTCTGCGATCGCAAGGTGGAGGGTGCGATCGCGTAAGTCTGGGAGAGTAAGCATCGCGATCGCGTGAGGGAGTATGCGATCGCGTAGGGTAGTTTGGGGAGCCGGACGAGTTTGTTCTTCGCGATCGCGTTCGTGTCGTTGAGTTGTTCACTGCGATCGCGTCCAGGATCACGCGATCGCGTAGAGGAAAATAAGGCCGCCCATATTTTGTGCATCGCGATCACAAGCCCAGTGCTGCGATCGCGTAGAGTAAAATGGCCTGGCAGTGACTTTAAGTCCAGAACATTTCAGTCGCGGCCTAACACACCAAAACCGCCATTGTTGAGCTCCAAGAGAGGATTTTGAAGGGGAAACGCTGGGATATCATTGGGAAATCATCGGGGGTAAGTTTCTTGACCTTAATTCGTTGGTTTATCATGAAATCCGTGATTATTTCACTGAAATTGGAAGATTAAAGGTGGGTTTGAGCCCTAGGCCTAAATGTTAGAAAATCTCTGATTTGAGTGGGCAAACGGAGTCCGATTTCGATAAATTTTATATGCACGGACTCGTATTAAGATAAGGAACCCGAAAATATAATTTTCGTGATTTTTCGATAAGCGTACCGAAAGTCGGGTTTTGGCAACTTGTGGGTTTTGGTGCATTTTGAGTTATTTTGATTGGGTAATGCCCAATTGGCCTATTTTGATGTGATTCTATTGATTTTTATCGGATACTACACTTGTGGAGGCCGACATTCGCGGCAAGAGGGTTATTTCTTAGCGGTTTTGTACCAGAATTGAGGTAAGTGGCTTGTCTAACCTCGTGTGGGGGACTTTCACCCCTAGGATATTATGTGATACTTTAAATGCCTTGTACGCGAGGTGACGGGCGTGTACATGCGCTGGTTGTTGAACACATACTTTACTTAAAATGTTCAATGAGTGATATTCCTGTTTTTAGTTGTTAAATTCGATATTCCTACCCGGTAGCAGTTAGAAAAGCATGATTAGGTAGTATTTAACTGTCTAGTTGCCTAATTGTCTTACTTGAGTTTTCTTGGTAATCGCTGGCGCTGTTTATCGGCGAAGTTATAGTTAAGCATATTATACTTCTCTCTGTGTATTCCTTTACTTGTTGTGTTTGTGGACTGCGGGTTCAATTCCCGGAGATCCCAGGGCTGTGGGTTCGATTCCCAGAGATCCGGAGTGGTATTGTTGTGGACTGCGGGTTCGATTCTCGGAGATCCTGAGATTTATTGAAATGTGGACTGCGGGTTCGATTCCCGGAGATCCCGAGATTTATTGAAATGTGGACTGCGGGTTCGATTCCCGGAGATCCCGAGATTATTGAAATGTGGACTACGGGTTCGATTCTCGAGATCCTGAGATTATTGAAATGTGGACTACGGGTTCGATTCCCGAGATCCTGACTTATTGGTAGGGACTGCGGGTTCGATTCCCGGAGATCCTGAGTTATTGAGATATTATTGGGACATGGGCTGCGGGTTCGATTCCCGGAGACCCAGAGGTACTGAGAATGGGACTGTGGGTTCAATTCCCACAGGTCCTGGAATTGTTTTATTGAGTTGTTTATTTGTCGTTAGCTTAATTGTAGACAGTTGCAGTAATCATCTTATTGTTGTTATTTCGGAAATTATTATCTTTTAAACTGTTTATTTTTGTTATCATCATTATATTATTGTTTCTCAGTAGGGCCCCGACCTTCCTCGTCACTACTCCATCGAGGTTAGGCTTGGCACTTACTGAGTACCGCCGTGGTGTACTCATGCTACTCTTCTGCACACTTTTGTTGTGCAGATCCAGGTACATCAGAGGAGGCTCGTGCTAGGTGATTCCGCAGCTTTCTGGGAGACCTCGAGGTATGATCTGCTACATCCGCGGATCCGGAGGCTTTCCTTCTATTCTAGTAGTACTAGTTGGCATTTTTCCTTCATCGCATTGATAGATACTCTTTACACATAGAGCCACAGTTGTATATTCTCTTTTAGTCCGTGTTACCGTGGGATTCCGGATCTTGGTAGCGTTTTATTCATTGTGTGACGGATGTATGTGCCAGGCGGCACGGATTACATATCTTTTTATGCTATATCTTTTTATGCTATTTTCCCGCTGTTCTTATTTAAGTGTTTATAGCTTGTATATTCCGAAAGATGATGCGGTGAATTGGACTGATGAATGTCAAGAGGCATTTGACAAAATTAAGGAATATCTGGCTAATCCTCCTGTATTGGTTCCTCCAGAACCTGGAAGACTGTTGATCCTTTATCTGACTATTCTGGATAATTCTTTTGGCCGCGTACTGGGGCATCACGATGAAACATGGAAGAAAGAGCAAGCAATATATTATCTTAGTAAGAAGTTTACATCTTACGAGGTAAAATACACTCTATTGGAGAGAACATGTTGTGCTTTAACATAGGTTGCGCAGAAGTTAAAACATTACTTGTCGGCTTATACTACTTATCTGATATCTCGATTGGACCCGTTGAAGTATATATTCCAAAAGCCTATGCCCACAAGAAGACTCGCTAAATGGCAAATTCTACTTACAGAATTTGACATCATTTATGTAACTGGCACTCCGGTGAAGCACAAGCAGTCGCTAACCATTTGGCAGAAAATTCGGTCGATGATGAGTATGAACCATTAAAGATATATTTTCCTGATGAGGAGACAATGAATATTGAAGAAGTGGAGCAAGATGATAAGCCAGGCTGGAGAATGTAGTTTGATGGGGCCGTCAACAGCAAGGGAGTCAGAATTGGAGCAGTACTCATCTCAGAAAGGGGTCAGCATTATCCTGTTACCGCTCAGCTTCGATTTTTCTGTACTAATAATATGGCCGAGTATGAAGCATGTATATTGGGATTGAGAATGGAAGTAGACATGGGTGACTCGGATCTCTTGATACATCAGATTCAAGGAGAATGGGAGACAAGGGATTTGAAACTTATACCTTATCGGCTGTGTCTGCATGAACTATCTCAGAGATTTCAATCCATAGAGTTCAAACATATACCAAGAATGCACAACGAAGTAGCGGATGCTCTAGCCACATTATCATCCATGTTGCACCATCCGGATAAAGCTTATATAGATCCACTACAGATACAAGTTCGCGATCAAAATGCTTATTGTTTCGTGGAAGAAGAACTTGATGGTGAGCCGTGGTATCATGATATCGGAGAATATTTGAGGATAGGAGTGTACCCAGTGCAAGCCATAGGGGACCGGAAAAGGGCTATAAGGCGATTAGCAAATGGATTTTTCTTTAGTAAAGGAGTTGTATACAAAAGAACACCAGACTTGGGTCTATTGAGATGTATAGATGCACAACAAGCTGATACAATTATGGTCGAAGTACATGCATGAGCTTGCGGACCTCATATGAGTTAATATGTTTTGGCCAAGAAAATACTGAGAGCAGGATATTATTGGCTCACCATGGAGAGTGATTACATTATATATGTGTGGAAATGCCACCAATGACAGATACACCGAGATTTTATTCACTCCTCATCCTATGAGTTGCATATACAGAGATTTGATTCACTCGCCTGGGGCATGGATATCATCGGCCCAATAGAGCCCGCAGCATCTAATGGGCATAGGTTTATCTTGGTAGCAATTGATTATTTCACTAAATGGGCGGAGGCAAAGACATCTAAAGTAGTAACAAAGAAGGCGGTAGTGGATTTCATACATACAAATATCATTTGTCGCTTCGGAATTCCTAAAGTGATTATCACGGACAATGGAGCAAATCTTAACAGTCACTTCATGGTAGAGGCATGTCAAAAGTTCAAAATCTCGCACCGTAACTCTACACCTTATCGGCCTAAAGCAAATGGAGCAGTTGAGGCTACAAATAAGAACATTAAGTAGATTCTGAGGAAAATGGTGGAAGAGTCAAGACAATGGCATGAAATACTACCATTTCCTCTCATGGGTTATCGTACAACTGTAAGTACTTCAATTGGCGCAACACCTTACTCATTGGTGTATGGAACAGATGCAGTCATACCTGCAAAAATTGAAATACCTTCCCTTCGGATCATAGCAGAGGCTGAAATTGACAATGATGAATGGGTAAAAGCTCGACTAGAAAAATTGAGCTTGATCGATGAGAAAAGGATAACAACAGTCTGTCACAGACAGTTATATCAGCAAAGGATGGCCAGAGCATACAATAAGAAAGTACGTCCACAAAAATTTGAAGTTGGACAGTTGGTGCTAAGACGTATTTTACCTCACTGGGCCGAAGCAAAAGCAAAGTTTGCACCTAATTGGCAAGGGCCATTCATGGTATCCCAGGTATTGTCCAACGGAGCTTTATGTTTAAGAGATGTTGAAGGAAAATGTGTAGAGACTACTATCAACTCTGATGCATTCAAGAGATATTATGTATGATTCCTTTTTCATGTGTACAATTGTATTTGTCATAATTTTGAAATTGAAATGACGAAGGCATTTTATTCTCTATCCAAACACTTTATCCATTGATACCCCTGTTGAGCCTTATTGCATTATTCTTTCATATCCCTCTCTCGGAATCAATTATGAACAAGAAATTGAAAAGAAAAGAAAAGAGAATGAAAAAATAAAAAAAGGGAGAAAAAGTATACAAAAGAAAATCAGAATGATGAACAATCTTATGTTCCGAACTACATTTTGACTTGATCCCGAAAGGGTACGTAGGCGGCCTCAATGAGGTTCAGTCATGATGTAAATAAAATCTAGGATTCCCCCAAATATTGAAACTGGGGTAGAAGTTATGTTTTATGATTCCGAGAGTTGTAAATATTTTTGAACCCTCATATAAATTTTGAGCCTTTATACCTTTCTTTCTAAACCCATCCAAAAGCCACATTACAGTCCAAAGAAAGGCCTTCTGATTAATTTCAAGAAAATGATGATACAATAAAAATAAGGAGAAACATGTCATGGACAATACCCGGAGGTTTGCGAACAGAAAAATAAAGAAAAAATAAAAATGAGAGAGTCTTATTGGTGAAAACCCTAAAGGGCACCATAGGGCAAATGTGAGATGATAGATAAATAAAATGAGAGAGTCTTATTGGTGAAAACCCTAACGGGCACCATAAGGCAAATGTGAGGAGAGAAATAAAAATGACAGAGTCTTATTGGTGAAAACCTTCACGGGCACCATAAGGAGAAAGTGAGGAATATTCTGATGAAAATGAAGCAACAAAATAAGAAAGGTTTGGTTTGAAGGAAAGTAAGACAACAACGATTCGATTGGATAGACTGAGTTGGATATTTGAATACATGGCATGGTCAAAAGAATCAACCTTCATACCCAGATAAGTTCAGTCTTTACTTCAAAATACCCTCACCCCCTGAAATTTAGGTCTTTACATTTCATTTTATTTGTCCAAAACCAGTCGCCAATTCAAAGCTAACTACTAGCTTCTCATGTTAAATGGCGCAATAACACTGGGTCAAAGGAAAATAAAAAAAGATGGCGATCACAAGGCCAAAAGAAAATGAAAAGAAAAGAAACAAAAAAGAAAAGCAAAAGAGAATTGCAAGAGAAAGTTGAGAAGATCTGATGATAAATTACAAAGCAGAAGATGCAGATGATGGAAGCAAGGCCAGCAAGAATGCCAGTTGCTAACCATCATTTTATAACTAATAAATTATTTACTGATTTTGACAGGGACAAAAGATTCAAATTCTCACTAATAACTTTAAAGTGAATGTGACCAATGTGGGAGAAAACATCAAAACAAAACATCAATAAAAGAGGAGACTCCACAAAGGAGGACTCACTCAGTAATGAGGAACCTACCCGAACAGCAAGGGAGGTATTATATTTTCAAAATTCACACCCCGGTTATCAAACCGAGGGAATATTTTTCAGCATTTTTTATTTCTGCATCTGGCGCCCACCTGCATAACGAGGGAATATTTTTCAGCATTTTCATTTCTACATCAGGCGCCCACCTGGATAATGAGGGAATATTTTTCTGCATTTTCATTTCTGCATCAAGCGCCCACTGGATAACGAGGGAATATTTTTTTGCATTTTCATTTCTGCATCACGCGCCCACCTAGATAATGAGGGAATATTTTTCTGCATTTTCATTTCTGCATCGGGCGCCCACCTGGATAACGAGGGAATATTTTTCTGCATTTTCATTTTCATGCATCAGGCGCCCACCTGGATAATGAGGGAATATTTTTTGCATTTTCATTTTCATGCATCAGGGGCCCACCTGGATAACGAGTGAATATTTTCAGCATTTTTATTTTCATGCAACAGGCGCCCACCTGGATAACGAGGGAATATTTTTCTGCATTTTTCATTTTCATGCATCAGGCGCCCATCTGGATAACGAGGGAATATTTTTCTGCATTTTTATTTTCATGCATCAAGCGCCCACCTGGATAACGAGGAAATATTTTTCTACATTTTCATTTTCATGCATCAGGTGCCCACCTGGATAACGAGGGAATATTTTCAGCATTTTTATTTTCATGCATCATGCGACCACCTGGATATTAAGGGAATATTTTTGGCATTTTATTTTCACGCATCAGGCGCCCACTTGGATAACGAGGGAATATTTTTTCTGCATTTTTCATTTTTATGCATCAGGCGCCCACCTGGATAATAAGGGAATATTTTTCTGCATTTTCATGCATTAGGCGCCCACCTGCATAATGAGGGAATATTTTTCTGCATTTTCATTTTCATGAATCAAGCGTCCACCTGGATAACGAGGGAATACTTTTCAGCATTTTAATTTCTGTTCAGGAGCCCACCTAGATAACGAGGGAATACTTTTCAGCATTCTAATTTCTGTTCAGGGGCCCACCTGTATAACAAGGGAATACTTTTCAGCATTTTAATTTCTGTTTAGGCGCCCACTTGTATAACAAGGGAATACTTTTCAGCATTTTAATTTCTGTTCAGGCGCCCACCTGTATAACAAAGGAATAATTTTAGTATTTTAAAAGTTTTTCTAACAAACTAACACCCTAATACATGGAAAGCCCCATACCGGGGCAGAGGAAAAAGTTTTCTTTGTTTTTGTTTTTAAACAGGTATCGACCTAGAAGTAAGAAGAACATTTTGAAATCACACAAATGGATGGAAGCAGTATATCAGAAGAAGGAAATAATCAAAATTCAAAAAAAAAGGATGCAAACAAAGAGAAACATGTGATATGGAAAAGCAAGACAATACAAGAAGACAAGACATAGATAGGATTTTCTTGTAATCCATAGATCACAACTTAGAATAGCTTTTTTATTTCATTTTATCTCGGTGTAATAAGGAGTTAGTCAGTGATTATAGCAACAACAACAGCAACAACAAGTCCTGGTAGTTTCAAACTACCAGACCTTCCCGAACTACACTGACCTGATTCCTGTTTAGCCCAGGATATGTAAGCAACCTCTGAAGCAGGGTGCGGTCAAAAAGATTTCAAAATGCTTCTCACGGAATATGCCAGTGGGAAAAAATTTCTCATTACTGCTCACTTATCTTTGCACTGAAACTCTTTGTGTTCCCGAGCAAAGAGGGGCAGCTGTGAGCACGTGATTTTTGCCCCGAGCAATTAAATTCCAATATAAATATAAAAATAATACAAAAATAGTTTTTGGTGTGCAATTGTGTGATTTAATTGAAATACTTGTGTTTGTATTTTGTTTAAAAATAAAAGCGAAATTAAAATTACAAAAGGAATCAATTAGAAAATATCATAAAAATGTAAAAATTTAGAAAAATCAAGAAATACAAAAATATCGAAAAAATAAAAGATAATTGGCAAAAATACCAAAAAATTAAGGAAAAATCACGAAAAATAGGAAATAAAAGAAATATAACAGTTGAAAATAAATTCAAAAAGATAAATATAAAATACAAAAAAAGAAAATAGAAGAAATAATTATAATACAAGATAAAAAATACAAAATACAATATAGTATTTGGGCTACATAAAGAAATACATATACATATATTAAGCCCAAACACATCAGGCCCAAATAATAAGCCTGGTCTGCCCAGACTTGTGACCAAACGACACCGTATAAGCCATACGAATCTTAACCGTTGATGAAATGAATCCAACGGATCAAATGAAGCGGTTCATTATGAATTAAAATGACATTGTGTTTAAAATTAATCTAGGCCATTCAATATGAATGATCAAACGGATGAGACAATGTCTCGTTAAAAGCCTAATGACGTAGTATAGTGAAACAATCACAGCCGTCCAAACTCAATATCCAACGGACATGAAGAAGTCTGTCACTTAACCAAATGATGTCGTTTAGAGGCAAAGGATCATGGCCGTTGATCTTGGTAAATCCAAGGGCCAGGAATCCACGAGACTTGATGGGTATAAATACTCCCATCTCCCGTTCATAATTCATTACATACAGGCATATACAACTATAGAGAAAACCCTAGCCGCCACTTTTATCTTCTCCTTCCTCCTTAGTATCCCATGGAGACTTGCCGGCCAACCTGTCTCAGCCACCATCTCCGGCTCAGACAAGCCATAAACACCTCACCCCTTACCCACAAACCCTGCAAACCACCATAAAACCCCACCAAACCAAAAGACCCCCCTCTTCTTGAAATTCCGGTTGCCGGAACCCTAGGCGACGACCTCACCAACTATGAACCAGCACCTGAGATTAACACCCTAGGACCACCTTGAGGTGATCTATCACCCGATCTCGGTGGCTAGTCTCGAATCACCCCAAAACTTCTCAAATATAAGAAAAAGACTCGCCAAAACCCTACTCCGTCGAGTATCCAAAAAATGACCCTACCCAAAAACCACTATACCAAGCCCCCAGACCACCCCACATACACCAAAACTTAAATCAAAAGCCCCATCTGAAAAGTCCAACACTCAGAAGACTAAACATCTTCAAAGGTTTGGAGATCTGGAAAGAAAGAAAGAAGAAATAAAGAAGAAAGAAAGAAAGAAAAGAGAGAAAGAAAAGAAAAGGAAAAAGAAAAGCCCAAAAGCTAAGTTTACTATCTCTGTTTCTCATTTTCTTGTTTGGTGAATCTAAAAATGTTTTCTTGGCATGCCTATGATATTCTTATGAACTTGTCTCTCCTGCATGTTTGAAGAACAATAATATATCTCTGTTTGTGTGAATCTTACACATGCCTAAGTCTGCTAAAGTGTTCTTAGGATTTCTAGTGTTTATCACGCATGAATCAGGAGTAAATAAGTCTGTTTATGTGTTTGTTCGTCATGCTCTGTCTAAAATTGAGTTTCGATTAGTTGGAATTCAACCATTATCGAATTTCTCCTCTAAGTTCTGATTGATTGAAAATTAATTTGCGATTAAGGCTATATGTGCAAAAATAACATAAAGTTGGCTATATTTGTAACTTGATTCATTTGTGAGTTCATTCTGAATCTTTGGATGTTTTGGTGACTTGGGTCATGATTGTAAAGATTTTGTGGCTACTTTTGAAAGATAAGTCTGTTTATAGGCTGTATTTCTATGTTGTGGTTATTTCTGAAAGATAAAGCCTGGTTGTTAAGTGGCTATCTCTGTTATCGAGTGGTTATACTGATTACTTAGCTGTATTAAGTGGCTATTTCTGAAAAACTATCTCTGTTTGTTAATTAATTGCCATGTTTTAAATAAGAGGTTATGTTTCAAATAATGGATTGGATCTGATAAATGTTATCCTGGGGTCTAGAATTAGCTACGTCTTAAAACATCTATAAGTAGTGGTTACTAATTAAATAATTCATAACCCTAGCTCTGCCAGACCTTAGTAGGTCGGGTAATTTGGAATAAAAACTAAGGGTATAACAAGAATAATAAATGGCATTCGTGAAGATTTACTAGAGCCTATAAGGATAAATATGACTTTAGTGCCTAGTATTTCTGTAATTACTCACAAAATAAAGGGCAAACTGGGTAGAATTAAAAGGCATTTCTGTAACAAACCTTAGCAAGTGAGGGTAACTAAGTAAAATACACCTAATAGAACACTATAGAATTGCCTAGAACCTTCTAGCAAGGGTTCAAAGGAATTTCGACATTCTCTTAATAAACTAAACTGTAAATAATTGAAAGAATAAGTGGAGGGAAAAAAATTAACTTATTTGAATTTCCCCCCATTTTCCCCAAAAATCAGTTTATAAATAGACTGTAAATGAGCCTAAAAAAGGGTATAGATTTTTGAATTGAAAAGGGGTTCCATATTATAGCTCTTAGCTGATTAACTTGAGTGTTGATTTGGGAATTCCTGCTGGGTCGACTATTCTTCAATTCATCTAGATTTTGCTTGAATTCCTTAATTCTGCTTGGTTGATCTGTTGGATTTCTATATTTGGGATTCTGTTAGCGGCTCTATTGTGATTGACCTATCTCATTGTTGTTGTTGTTCTATTGTTATTATCTGTTGATTATTCTTCTTCCCCATAGCCTAGACTCATAGACTTGTTTTGAATCAGGTACACTTCTATTTCGGAAGATGTAATTGCAATTGTGATGAAGAAATGAAGCTACATAAAATTTCGATGAATTTATTTCTGTTTTTTACTATTTAGTTGTAATTATACTTCCAAGAATCATTGTAATTCATTCGGATTGGTTGTAATAACTGACAGCTATATGAATTTGAGATAGATTAGAGTAGAGTAGTTCACATAGTAGTTAAACAAAAATCAGAAATTAGACTATCACCTAATTCAAAATTAAAAATAGGCTAATACACGAACCAGTACACATAGGTAAATAAATACAATTTTAAAATTGAACAAATAAATTGAAATTTAGCTAATCATGATAGTTAAACTACGAATTTAGATCAATTTAACCTAAAAGGAAGTGAGCGGTTTACTATGTTACAGTATAGCTTCACTTAAAAATGACTTATCTACAAATATTAGTTTTAGATCTCTGTAATAATTCACACATGTTCAGTTAATGTTGCAACACTGCCTTCCTTTAGTTAAACAAGTGATAGAATAATCGAGCAAACCAGTATCATAATAATCACTCGAGTATTTAGAATAATAGTGCTATTACATAATTTTGTCTTAGAATGTTCAACTAGTTATTAGGATATTAGAGATGATTGAGATGTTATTTGATACTGCTTGAAATAATATGATTTTTACTGATTTTCCCTACCATCTGAACTACATTTGCTTAAATACTATTTTGAAGTTATTAAAATGTTCTCTATTTCATTCATCCACTCTGGGCCTAGGTATGAATATAGGCCCAGGTTTATTTAATGTAACACATGCATTCTCAAGTAGAGGCAGTAGCATATATTGGGCTACAAATGGCCATTCGCTATTAGTAATGGACTGTTAAAGTAGTCCAAGGTCTAGGCCCAGTAGTAAATAAGTGGCCTGGACCCTGATATCATGATCTAAAAATAACATAAAAACAATATACAAATTAGGAAGAAAAAACAGAATAGAGAAATATAGTATACGATTAAGTTTGGACTTTTAAAAAAATAAGGGATGCGCCTCGTCTCGAAGATGAAAAGATACATGGAGCCCCCATATGGATTTTAATATAAAAAGTTAGACTCGGAGGGTCTGTTTAGTAAATTTCACGATCTTTCCTAAAGTTAATAAGACGTAGACGTTATAGGCATGATTAAAAATTACATTCCTAAAACGGATGCACATTTATGTGACCCAAATCTCAAATCTCGGCGAAGCTGAAATTCATTAAAGTCACATGCGTACTGGTTGCGCTGTGATTTGAAATGTGTTTTCGTGACGTCGCAAGTGTTTTAAAAATAACAAAGCGGGATATTAAAAACACTTGTAAAATTGAAGCATATAAAGAAATCAGATAAGTCAAATACAATAGTTGAGCGACCGTGCTAGAACCATGGAATTCGAGAGTGCCTAACACCTTCTCTCCGGTTAACAAAATTCCTTAACCAAATTTCTAGTTTCGCGAACTGTTAAAACAGAGTCATATTTCCTCGGATTCAGGATTAAACCGCTGACTTGGGAGAACATTATCTTCCCAAGTGGTGACTGAAATTTAAATAAATCATGTTCTGATTGTCCTTAAAGTGGAAAAACTCCTTCCCTATTATTATTATATCCCTTCTTGGGGTGTATTAGTAAATAGAGGGGTATACTTTATCTAAATATAGTAAAAAGGGAGGTGAGACAACCAGCACATGGGGTCGGTTGTGCTGACACTACACTTATGTACATTTTTTTGTGTACAAATCCAGGTATTTAATCGATAGTAGTTATTCGTTGCGGTGGAGACTCAAGGTAAACCTACTGCAATGTTTGTAGGCTTCAGAGTCACCTTATTATTTTATATTCTCACTACTATACTTACTTTATTACGGTTGTGTTTAGAAATAGTAGCGAAAAAACTATAGAGCTTATAACTTGTACTACCTGTTTTAGGAATGATAAATGCTTAGAGAAATTCCATTTTAAGTTAATAAATAGAAATGTTATTTCAATTAATGTTAGGCTTACCTAGTTTAGAGACTAGGTGCCATCACGATTCTTTCGGAGGGATTTTTGGGTCGTGACAGTATCCCTAAAAAGTTATTTAAGTTATACATTACAATATAGGTAGACAAATCTAATAATTTTTTTAAAATATTTTTTCTATACAAACATTCTTCAACATATGTTTCTTTTAAAAAGATAAAGTGACTGTTGCGATGGTATTTTTATAAGCAAATAATTCTTTTAGAAATAATTTAATACACAAAATCAAACAATGGATTAAAAATATGTTAGCATAATTAATACCAACATAACTAATACAAGCATAACTTCCAGCATTACTATTACACCAATTCCGTGTTATTCTATACACTTTACCAAACGACCCCTTAGCTTGATCTCGTAAGTTAGATTTGTGGAGGGTAATGTGTACATAAACCTTATCCTACCATGTGAAGGTAGGTATGTTATTTCTGTTATTCACAGGGACAAATCTATAGGTTCAATTATGGGGCACGTGAACCCATGGTCACCCAATAAAATTAAATATTTTATGAATGTTTTTTTTTTAAATTAATATAATATTAATTGTTGGCACTCATACTCCAAAAATGTTAAATGGTGAACTTGATTGAACGTAAAGTTATTTATTAAGAGGTATAGGGATTAATTCCCACTAATATTTTTTCTCATTTTTTTAATAGTGCACTCATGTACTAGAAATGCTACATACAATTCTGGATATCTGTCGTAAACACCCCCAAGGAAAGTAGTACTTTGCTTATGCATGCCGCCTTTCAATATAAAGTTCTATGTTTTGATCATGTTTCAAAATCCATATAAAGATGGTAAAATCTTCAATGGATGATGAATAAAAGGGAAAAGGGTCAAAATTGTTTCAATATTATTGTTTATTGGTTGCTTGTGTCACCCGTTACACTTTTCAGTCATTCTCATCCCTACCGTTAATAAAATTTGTGAAATTATCCCTAACCCAACGTCCCTCCACTGTAGCAGCTGACCCCATAATTTTATCTATGTTAGTTTCCATGTCATCGACCCTAACAAATTAAAACCCTAACATAAACGAGCCCCCCACCCCCCCACTTCTCTCCTCTCCACCATTTCTCTCATCTTCTCTCCCACGCCTCATACCAAAATTGTCGTAAACCATGGTATTTCGCAGGAAATGTTTCAGCGGGTAGAACTAACCTCCACGGTACTAGCTCCCCTCTTCGTCTCCTTTCTCCTTCTTTGTGATGAAACGGCCCGTCATCATGTGAGTTACCACCCCGTTTTCCCCATTATATGCTTGTTCATTTTTTAATATGTGTGTTTGGTGAGTTTGAGTCAATTCGGATTGAGTTTGGTTGGAAATGAGACAAATAGTCACGTAGAAGAAGGAATAGTAGGGAAAAGTCAACCAAATATTGACTTGTGAGTTAGAGAGCTTGGAATCAAATTCTAATGATTTGGATAGCTTCGAGAGGTCATTTGTGGCTTAGGAGAATGATCGGAATTGAATTTGGAGGTCCGGTGTAGAAATATGCTTGAATTGGATAAGTTTGAAATTTTTAGAAATCCGATCGATAGGTGAGATTTTGATCCGGGCGTCGGAATGGAATTCCGACAATTGTAGTAGCTTTGTTAGGTGATTTTGGATGTGTCTGCAAATTTTCAGGTCATTCGGACATCGTTTGGTCGAGTTTTTGATAACATGTAGGTTTCGGAAGTTTTGGTTGAATCTTAGGCTTGAACTGGCCTTACTTGATGATTCATGTGTTTTAGGGTGTGTTTTTATGGTTGGAACAAGTTCGTGTGATGAATTAGAGTGGATTGGTATTTTTGGTTGAGATCACGGGGCCTCGGGATGTTTTCGGAGGGTCTACGGAAGAAGTTTGGCATTTTTGGACTGGTGTCATAAATTGCGGAACTTGGATCGCAGAAGCGATGAAGGAAACACATGTGCGAGTTTATGGGGTGAGTTAAGTCCGCAGAAGCAGACCAATGTTCTTTGAGGCAAGACCGCAGAAGCGGGCAGGAGCTCAGAGAAGCGATGAGGTCGTTTGGTAACCTTCCGCAGAAGCGGACAAGTTTCCGCGTAAGCGGTGTAACAGAAGCGACTGAGAATCCACAGAAGCGGAACTTGGGTTTTAAGTAAGGGTCACAAAAGCGACCAGGTTTCCACAGAAGCGGAACCGCTGGTGCGTTCCGGGTATCGCAGAAGCAAAAATCGTGTGTGTGTTAAAGAAACAGAAGGGTCGAAATTTCATAAGTTATAACACATTTAGGTCTTGGTTCTAAGAGACGACTTGGGTGACTTTGAGGAGAAAATCGAGAGGATTCTTCAGGTAAACAATTATGGACTCAATTTATGATTTTACATTGACAAATTATGAATTCAACACTTGAAAATTCAGGTCTGGAGGTGTATTAATGGAGATTTTTGCTCTAAGCCTGGGTTATTGAAATTCATCGATTTGAATAGGCAAACGAAGTCCGACTTTGATAAACTTTATATTTATGGACTCGTGCTGAAATGAGGATTCTCAAAATGTAACTTTTGTAATTTTTCGAGCAGCGCACCGAGAGTCGGATTTTGGCAACTTCGTGGGGTATGGTGTAATTTGAGTTATTTCAATTGGGTTATGTCCATTTAGTCTATTTTGATGTATTCTTGTTGATTTTTATCAGATTTGGCATTCGAGGAGGTTGATTTGCGAGGCAAGCGCAAGGCGAGCTAGGACTTTTGCCGATTCGAGGTGAGTGGTGGTAATAAATGATGTAATGAGGGTTTGAAATCCCGTACTTGCACTATACAGTGTTATGCTGAGATGAAACACGCTTCATGTGACGAGCGTGGTAGTATTGTGACTGGGGATTTGGACTTGGTCCTTCCCGACTAATAGGTTACTGTGTCTAGTAGCCGTGTTTGGGGCATTGTGCTGATCTGTAGAGTATTAAGGAAGCCTGTAGAGCTAAGTGACCCTTATACCATGTTTGACACATGCACTCAGCCGTATTCATAGCTGAACAACATATCATGAACCAGTTCTAGATGTGTACTCCAAGTGAGACTACCTGGGATTGCACACCCTATTCTAGCTGAGTGGGCCCGAGAGGCCAAGTCTATATTGACTGAGATGGTGTCGAGGACCCATTGTGAGGTATTGATATATATACCGGATTGGGTTGCATGCCGCAGCAGTATATACATATACATATATTGGATTGGACTTCACGCCACAGTAATATATACATATATATGGATCGGACCGCACACCGCGATAATATAGATATATATATATATATATGGATCAGACTGCACGCTGCTGTAATATATATATGGATCGGACTGCACGCCACAGTATCATAGCACTTGGGCTAAAGGAGCCCCTTCGGAGTCTGCACATACCCCCAGTGAGCGCACTATATATATTGGATCGGGTTGCACACCGCAGCTTATATCTATATATTTGATCGGGTTGCATGTTGCAGCGCTATATATATTAGATCAGGCTGCACACCGCATCATTATATATATACATATATATTGGATCGGGCTGCACGCCGCAGCAGTATGAGTGAGAATCAGGTTACACGCCGCAGCAGGACTGGGACAGTATGGGATCATTGTGAGAAAGTTGTGGATTGGAATTGGACTTATCATTGTAGAGATGACTTACCTATTCGGTTATTCTTAAAACAATTTAGTGATAGTATATGTGTTCTTACTTTCAGTTGTTATTTATTATTATTACTCACTGAGTTGAAAGATACTCACCCCACTCCTCTGCACTTTATGTGCAGATACAGGTGTTCAGGAGGGAAGTTGAGCTACCGCAACTGCTACATTTCTGTTATTCCGAGGAGACTTCGAGGTAGCTACCGGCATCCGCAGGACCCGATCTGTCCCTTCCCTATTATTATGTCTTTTACTATTCTTTCTAGACTTGGATTGTATATGATATTCTCCATCTGTTAGAGGCTCGGACTTGTGACACCGAGATTGTTGGGCGGTATTTCATGTATTTCCTTTCCGCACTTGTTATTTTTTTTATGATTAAGCTATTAACTCCACTTAATCCGTATTATTTAATAAATAGGTTGGTTATTTGGGAATTATGGTCGGGCTTGCCTAGCAATGTGTTGGGCGCCATCACGATCGGGGTTTGCGTCGTGACAAGTTGGTATCAGAGCCTAGGTTAACAAGTCTCACGAGTCATGAGCCGGTTTAGTAGAGTGTCGTGGATCGGTACGGGGACACATGAACTTATCCTCGGGAGGCTGCAAACCTTTTAGGAAAGTTTCAATTCTTGAAATTCTTGTCGTGCGATTTTATTGATCCAAAATTGAACTTTGATATTCTATTCTCTCGCAGATGGCGAGAAGTCGAGCTTCAGGACGAGGCGGGCGACCACCATTGCCACTTGCTAGAGGCCGTGGATGCGGCCGTCGTCGTGGTAGGGGTAGAGCAGCTGAGGCAGTGCTAGTTGACCTACCTATTGTTCCTATTCCAGATCAGCCTCTAGTTGATGAGGTCCCAGCAACATCAGTTCAGGCACCCACTGTGCCCATTGTTATTCCGGGTCTACAGGAGACCCTAGCTCAGATATTGACAGTTTGCATTGGCCTAGCTCAGGCAGTTTCAGCTTCCACCGCAGCAGCTACATCCGGGATCAGGGGTGGTCCTCAGACCCCTGCAGCTTGCACTCTAGAGCTGGCAGTGCAGGGCCTGCAGACACCTGAGTCTCCACCAGTCGAGCCAGTAGTCCCAGTACAGCCACATGTGCAGGTTCCGGGGGACAGGGTCTCAGTTATGGTCGACGACGAGCAACATTATCTTGAGAGGTTCGGTAGATTATCTCCTCCTATTTTTAGTGGTACTCCGGGCGAGGACGCCCAAGGTTTTCTGGACAAGTGCCGTCAGATACTCCGTACAGCAGGGATCTTAGAGTCCAGCGGTGTATCCTTTCACTACTTTCCAGTTCACGGAGCAGACTTCATATGGTGGGAGGCTTATGAGCGCCGTAGGCCGGCAGGTGCGCCACCATTGACATGGCAGGAGTTTTCCACTATTTTTTTGGAGAAGTGGATACCTCGATCTTAGAGGGAGAAGTTACACAGGCAGTTTAAGTGGCTCCGCCAGGGGGATATGTCAGTGACAGAGTATGAGGTGAGGTTTTCCAAGTTAGCAAGATATGCACCATGGATGGTGATCGTGGCAAACGCAACCCGAAGGTATGAGCGGGCACTACTACTCTTACTCGAGTAGTGGTTCGGGGTCAATTCCTCAGGGAGTTAGATTTTTGGAGTGAATAGTTGTGTTGCACTAGTATTGAGCGAGAGGAGAGGAGAGGGAGGCCAAGAGGCCTCGAGGATCAGCTAGTTCTAGTGGCACTCGGACTAGAGGCTAGGGTCAGTAGAGCCGAGGTCGCTCTTTCAGGTCTTCACAGCCGGCCCGCTTAGATCATCGTGGGTCGTCTTCTGGCCGTGGTTATCAGGGTTCGCACCAGAGCCAGCCATCTCTCAGCACCGCTATGCCAGCACAGAGTTCTTCACAGGCCCCATCTGTCTAGGGTTCTTCTCGACCTAGTTCATCAGCTGGACACTCCGGTGCTAGGGGTCCTCATCAGTCCCATCCCCCAGCACCTGGGAGTTGCTTCGAGTATGGAGAGTTTAGGCACATCCACAGAGAGTGTCCCCGTTTTGTTCCCAGGCCATATCAGCAGAGGGGGCAACCCTCATCATCTGGTCCTTCTACTTCAGTACCCGCCCCGCCAGCTAGGGGTAAGGGTCAGGCAGCTAGGGGTCGCCCTCGAAGGGGAGGTCGATCGGGTGGTCAGGCTAGGTGCTATGCTATGCAGGGCTGTTCTGATGTAGTTGCTTCTGATGCTGTCATTACAGGTATTATTTCAGTCTGCCACAGAGATGCCTCAAGTTTTGTTCGATCCAGGTTCTACTTATTCTTATGTATCTACATATTTTTCTCTTCATTTGGGCACGACCCGAGGGTGTCTTGCATTGCCCGTGCTTGTATCTACCCCGGTGGGTGATGTCATTATTGTGGACCTTGTGTACCGATCATGCCTTGTGAATATTGGGGGTCTAGAGACCCGAGTAGACCTGTTGCTTCTGAGCATGATTGATTTTGATGTTATCTTGGGCATGGACTGGCTATCTCCGTGTCACGCTATTCTAGACTGTCATGCCAAGATAGGCACATTGGCTATGCAGGGTATTCCGAGGATCGAGTGGCGAGGCATGATTGATTATGTACCCAGCAGGGTAATATCTTTCCTCAAGGCCCAACGAATGGTTGGGAAAGGATGTCTTTCCTATTTGGCATTTGTGCGGGATGTCGGAGTTGAGACTCCCAGTATTGATTCTGTTCCCATTATGCGGGACTATCCTGATGTATTCCCCTCAGACCTGTCGAGCATGCCGCCGGACAGGAACATTGATTTTGGGATTGATTTAGTGCCAGGTACTCAACCTATTTCTATACCTTCTTATCGTATGGCACCAGCTGAGCTGAAAAAATTGAAGGAGCAGCTCTAGTAACTCCTAGATAAGGGGTTCATTAGGCCAAGTGTGTCACCTTGGGGTGCACCGGTCTTGTTTGTTAAGAAGAAAGATGGCTCAATGAGGATCTGTATTGACTTTAGGCAGCTGAACAAAGTAACAGTGAAGAACAAGTATCCTCTGCCTCGCATTGATGATTTATTTGATCAGCTCCAAGGAGCTAGGGTATTCTCGAAGATTGATCTTCGTTCATGCTACCAACAGCTGAAGATTAGAGAGTCTAACATTATGAAGACAACCTTCGGGACGAGGTATGGGCACTATGAGTTTCTTGTGATGTCTTTGGGCTAACCAATGCCCCAGCCGTGTTCATGCATCTGATGAACAGTTTATTTCGGCCATATTTGGACTCATTCATGATCGTGTTCATAGACGATATCCTGGTGTACTCCCGTAGCCAGGAGGAGCATGCCAGTATCTTAGAGTTGTATTGCAGAGGTTGCATGAGGAGAAGTTGTATGCCAAGTTCTCCAAGTGTGAGTTCTGGCTCGAGTCCATGGCATTCTTGGGGCACGTGTTGTCCAGTGATGGTATTCAGGTGGATCCGAAGAAGATAGAGGCGGTGCAGAGTTGGCCTAGACCGACCTCAGCTACTGAGATTCGTAGTTTCCTGGGTTTGGTAGGGTATTACCGCCGATTTGTTCAGGGATTCTTTTCTATTGCTTCACCCTTGACTAGATTGACTCAGAAGGGTGCTCCTTTTCTGTGGTCTGAGGAGTGTGAGGAGAGCTTTCAGAAGCTCAAGACAACATTGACCACGGCACTAACCTTGACACTGCCGTCAGCTTCAGATTCTTATACTGTCTATTGTGATGCCGTGAGAGTTGACATTGGTTGTGTATTGATGCAGGAGGGTAGAGTCATTGCTTATGCTTCTCGCAAATTGAAGCCCGATGAGAAGAACTACCCTGTACATGATTTGGAGCTAGCAGCCATAGTTCATGCTCTGAAGATTTGGAGACATTATTTGTATGGTGTCTCTTGTGAGGTGTATACCGATCATCTCAGCCTTCAGCATATGTTTAAACAGAAGGACCTTAATTTGAGACAGCAGAGGTGGCTAGAGTTTCTTAAGGATTATGACATCACTATATTGTATTATCCGGGGAAGGCCAATGTTGTGGCCAATGCTTTGAGCCGAAAGGCAGTCAGTATGGGTAGCTTAGCTCATATTCCAGTTGGGGAGAGGCCTTTTGCATATGATGTTTAGGCTTTGGCCAATCGGCTAGTGAGATTGGATGTTTCTGAGCCGAGCCGATTGTTGGCTTGTGTTGTTTCTCAGTCTTCTTTATATGATCATATTAGAGAGCGTCAGTATGATGATCCCCATTTGCTTGTCCTTAAGGATAGAGTTCTAAATGATGATGCCACAGATGTGACCATTGATAGTGATGGTGTTCTGATGATGCAGGGCCGTATCTGTGTGCCCAATGTAGATGGCCTTCGAGAGTTGATATTAGAGGAGGCTCACAGTTCATGGTACTCAATTCATCCGGGTGCCGCGAAGATGTACCAGGACTTGAGACAGCATTGTTGGTGGAGAAAGATGAAGTAGGATATTATTAGTTATGTGGCCAGGTGTCTTAACTGCTAGCAGGTCAAGTATGAGCATCATAGACCGGGTTGTGTTCTTCAGTGTATGGTTATTCTTAAGTGGAAATGGGAGCGGATTACCATGGATTTTGTGACTAGGCTCCCTCGGACTTCGAGGAAGTTTGATTCAGTGTGAGTGATTGTTGATCGGCCGACCAAATCCGCACACTTCATTCCAGTATGTACTACTTACTCATCGGAACAGTTAGTGAATTTGACTATAATTATGCCCTAAATAATCACACTTTGTTATGGTATTTATGTTGTTTATGAGGACAAAATGCTTTGATTAGTGTTTGTTTGTGTGTTATAGGTACATGTGATGCAATGGATGCTAAGAAGAGTATTTTGAAGTCATATGTTGATGAAAAGGCCAAGAGAAGATCTAAGGTGAAAAGAGCTGGAAGAAGAAGTCAAAAATACGCAGCACTGTTCATCCGCGGTTCATTCGCGGTCGCGGATGAACCACAAAAAAAGGCATTCTGAAGTTTGACTGTTCGCGGTTGGCTCGCGACCGCGAACGAACCGCGGAAGCCGGCGCCCAGTTATCCTAATTGGATTCGAATTTAGTTTTTTAAGCCCTAAAACCTCTATATAAACTCCTAGTTTTCCCCATAGAGGCATGTTGTCTTTAATTCAATACTTTTGCAAGATATTTAGTAAGAGAGAATCCTCTCAAACTCCTTCTTTTATTTTATATCAATTATATCTTTATGATTTCAATTATTCTTCTTGTTTCTTCAAGCATGAGTAGTTAAATTCTATTCTAAGGTTTTGATGGAACCTATTGAGTGATGAACTTATCATTTATGTGATTACAAATTGTGACTTAGATTTCTATTTGTTCAACTTCATTCTTGTTGTAGTTAATTGGTAGACGTCCCAATTAGCGGTGCCTATTTAGTGTGCATAACTTGGAAAAGAGTGCATATTTAGGTATATTGTTGAACAACACCACACCTAGGTTATTGGAGGAATCTATAACTTTAGGCGTAAAGACGGGGTTAGGAATAACGAAGTCTTGGGTGCAATCTTAAGTGAACTATTCAAATTAAAGCTAGCTAGGGTAGCTCGGGAGAGTGCACTAGTAAATTATTGTAATTGCTCGGGAGAGGTTTACGATACACATAGCGTTCATGATTGATAGAATATATTAACAATTTGTATGAGCATAACGATAAGGGATTCCATCAATAGGGGAAATCAATACCTTAGTCCTTCTCCATATTATTTTACTCTACATTCAATTCTTTCTTTTAAGCATTCTTAATTCTTGCAAGTAGTAGTTCGAAAATCATACACAAATATATTCTAAATTTTGGGAACTTGATTCGGAAGTACTCTTGGGTTGTGAAAGTTGTGATTGATAGGTTAATTCTCTGTGGGATCGATCTTGGACTTATTAGACCAGGTTATATTGACTACGACCGTTGCTTGGACGTGAATCAATTTTGGCGCTATTGCCGGGGAATTAACGGAATTATCAATTGCCATTGACAGAACTTCAAGATTATTGTGTATTCAGGTTCTTTCTACACTCTACATTGAATATTTTGACGGTTGTTGATTTGGGTATTCAGGTGCATGCCTAGAAAATCTGCAAGGACTGGAGAACTAATTGAAGGACTCTCACACCCCGAGCAAACTTTCCGGGCACGTAACAAAGCCATCAAACAAATTCAACAATCTCAACGACCAATCAAATTAGACTTTGACATGGGTGATGCAAACGAACAAAACCAGCAAGCCGGGCTAAATATGCAAGAAGCACAGGAGGCACAGGAAGGTGCACTATTTGACTGGGCACAACCCACAGCAGATAATTTGGCAACTGCCATCGTTGTGCCAGCAATTCAAGCTGAGTCTTTCCAGATTACCAACAACATGTTTCACTTGTTGCAAAACTAGAGATTATTCTCTAGGTCTTAGGTTGAAGATCCACAGCAGAACCTCAAGAACTTTCTATCAATATGCAAGACACAAGGCAACCGAATGTAACTCCGGAAGCTATCAGATTATTACTCTTTCCGTTCTCAGTTACAGGAGCAGCACATATATGGCTAAAATCACTCCCAATAAACTCCATTGCAACTTGGGATGAGTTAGTCAAACAATTCCACAACAAGTTTCATCCACCTAACAAGATAGCTCAACAAATTGATGAGATTGTGAGCTTCAAGTAGAAACCAATGGAAACATTACATGAAACTTGGGGCAGATTCAAGGGTATGCTTGTTATGTGTCCTCACCATGGGATTCCAGAGTAGATGTTAGGCCAAAGATTCTACATGGTTCTTTCAGACAGCATGAAGAACATTGTAGATGCTTCAGCAGGTGGGGCTTTTCTGAGCAAGACTTGGAGAGAGGGACAAAATTTGCTAGACAAGATGGCTCAAAATTCCGGGTGGACGTCCAGGAATGCTCCTATCACACCAGTGGTACACTCTGTACCTCTGGATCCATCCAACACTCTAGAGGAGAACATGGCAACTTTATTGACACAAATGAGCATCCTGACAAAGAAGGTGGAAGAATCAGGGAGTCAAGCAGCAGGTTCACATTGTAGATACTATCAATGGTGGTTTATGCACATCTTGCATTAGCCAACCCATAGGTAATCAATGGGCTACAGACCAAGAACATCATCATCAGCATGAGGATATGAACTATGTGGCTAACTATGGAGGGCGGCGACAAGGTAATCAAAATTGGGGCCAACAGGCTCCAATGCAGTACAGACCTCCCCAACCACAATTTAATGCAGCAGGTATGAGGCCACCACACAACATGGCCCCATATCCTAGACCTCAGAAATTTCGGAAATCAGCAGTAGGGATATCATCCACCTCCACCACCACATGGGGGTAGACATGACGATGGGTTTGCAAGGTTAGAAGCTATGATGCAGCAGGTAATTAGGTCAAATGCTAAAACAAATGAGAGGATAGATGCACATGATGCCGCCATCAAGAATATTGAAGTACAGGTGGGTCAGATTGCTATGTCTCTCAACAATCGTCCTCAAGGGACATTGCCTGCAGATACACAAACAAACCCAAAAGATCAAGTCCCAAAGCAGATGATGGCAGTGACTCTGAGAAGCGGTAGAGATCTTGATGCTAAGAATGAAAGTGAGAAAATCGACAGACAGGCTGAGACATCCACTCCAATCCCCATTGAACTGGACGAGTCCACAGGGTTGACAGAAGTCACAGTCCAGCCAGTTGCTGAAAATAAAGAAGCAAAACAGGGAACGGAGAAAGCAGCTAAACAGGTAGAGCAGCAAGTTGATAAGAAAGTGATAAAAAAAAAATCCCAAGTCACATGGAAGAAGAGGCCTCCACCACCATTCCCCCAAAGGTTGGCCAAACATCCGAAAGAGGAGCAATACAAAAAGTTCTTCGAGATGCTCAAGCAAATCCAGGTAAACATTCCATTAATTGAAGCTTTAAAAGAAATGCCTGGTTATGCTAAGATGATGAAGGATTTGATGTCGCAGAAATTTGATTTCCAAGACTTGGCCATAGTTACACTTAC
This sequence comes from Nicotiana noctiflora, assembly GCA_032618575.1. Lineage (NCBI taxonomy): Eukaryota > Viridiplantae > Streptophyta > Magnoliopsida > Solanales > Solanaceae > Nicotiana > Nicotiana noctiflora. The sequence continues at coordinate 90,303 of JASVEL010002014.1, read as the reverse complement.
CCAGACTTGTAGTGCAGTGGTCTCTAGACCCATTGCTGAGAAGCTATCTGATCCAAGTAGTTTCACCATCCCATGCACTATAGGGAATTATGCCTTTACTAAGGCCTTATGTGATTTGGGGGCAAGCATTAATCTCATGCCCTTAGTTATCTATACGAGGTTAGGTATTGGGAGAGCCAGACCCACCTCTATGCTTTTACAGCTTGCTGACAGGACGGTTAAGCGTCCATTTGGTATTATAGATGATTTGCTAATCCAGGTTGGGAAGTTCGTGTTTCCCGCCGATTTTGTTATTCTTGATTGCAAGGTCGACGAAGAAATTCCCATAATCCTAGGAAAACCATTCCTAGCCACCGGGAGAGCCATAATTGATTGTGAAACTAGGGAACTCAAGATGAGGTTGAATGATGAGGAGATCATCTTCAATGTGCAAATATCCATGAGGCGCCCTAGTGAGTTCGCAAATTGCTCTCTCATTGATGCGGTTGATGTGATAGTGGAGACCGACGGTGCAGAGTTGACCATTGAAGATCCACTTCAAGCATGCCCGATGAACATGGAAGAGGTAAATGGTGAAAGTTTAGCTGAATGGGTACTATCTCTGGAAGGCAAGGGATTTTGGCAGAGAGAGCTTGAGTTCGAACCTTTACACTTAGAGAAAAGAGAGAGCCCGCTAGCAAAGCCATCCATAGAAGAGCCACCAAAGCTCGAACTTAAACTACTACCATCACATCTCAGGTATGAATATCTAGGTCCTAACTCCACGTTACCTGTTATTATCTCATCTAGTTTGTTAGATGTGCAGGCCCAAAAGCTTATACAGGTACTCAAGGAATGCAAGACTGCCATTGGGTGGACCATGGAAGACATAAAGGGGATCAGCCCCGCCTATTGCATGCATAAAATTCTCCTGGAAGATGGACACAAACCTTCCAGGGAACATCAAAGAAGGTTGAACCCCAACATGAAGGAAGTGGTGAAGAAGGAAGTAATAAAGTGGCCAGATGCGGGAATTATCTTCCCAATTTCAGACAATATCTGGGTTAGCCCGGTCCAATGTGTGCCAAATAAAGGAGGCATGATGGTAGTGAAAAACGAGAACAATGAATTGATTTCAATAAGAACCGTCACCGGATGGAGAATATGCATGGACTACATGAAGTTGAATCTAGCCACCCGCAAAGATCACTTCCCACTTCCCTTCATTGATCAAATGCTTGACATGATGGTAGGGAGGTCCCATTTTTGCTTTTTGGATGGATACTCGGGGTACAATCAAATCTCCATTGCCCCCGAAGATAGAGAGAAGACCTCCTTCACATGCCCATATGGCATATTTGCCTTCAGGAGGATGCCATTCGGACTATGCAATGCGCCTGCCACATTCCAAAGGTGCATGATGGCTATTTTCACCGACATGGTGGAAGACATTATGGAGGTGTTCATGGATGATTTCTCAATGGTAGGGAATTCATTCGATGAATGCCTTGCCAATCTGACAAGAGTGCTGAAACGGTGCATGTAAACAAACTTAGTGCTAAACTGGGAGAAGTGCCATTTTATGGTACAAGAAGGTATAGTATTGGGGCATCGGGTTTCAAGCAAAGGCATTGAGGTAGACCGTGCTAAAGTTGATGTCATTGCAAAGTTGCCTCCACCAACATCCGTCAAGGCCATAAGAAGCTTTCTTTGACACGTCGGTTTTTACCGGAGGTTCATCAAAGACTTCTCCAAAATATCAAACCCTCTCTGTAAGTTACTTGAAAAAGATCACCCTTTTGTTTTTTCTGTTGAATGCAGGATTGCTTTTGAGGAACTGAAGAAGAGGTTGGTCACAGCACCCATCATCATTGCCCCCGACTGGGAGAAACCTTTTGAGCTAATGTGTGATGCAAGTGACTATGCAGTGGGGGCAGTGCTGGGCCAAAGGAAAGACAAGCTGATGCACCCAATATACTATGCAAGTAGAACTCTGAGTGGAGCACAACTAAACTACACAGTGACGAAAAAGGAGATGCTTGCGGTCGTGTTCGCATTCGACAAATTCCGATCCTATCTCATAGGATCAAAGGTAATCGTATACACAGACCATGCAGCTTTAAGATATTTAATTGATAAAAAGGACTCTAAGCCACGCCTGATTCTTTAGGTGTTGCTTCTCCAAGAGTTCGACCTCGAAATTAGGGATAGAAAAGGTACTGAAAATCAAGTCGCTGACCATTTGTCAAGACTTGAAGGAGCTAAAATTGTCAAAGAGAGTGGGGAAATCCTGGAAACCTTTCCAAACGAGCATCTGCTCACCACCACTCTCCTTCAAAACACCATGGTATGCTGACTATGCTAACGACCTAGCCAGTGGTATTGTTCCTCATGACCTCTCATCGGTCCAGAGGAAAAGATTTTTTCGTGAAAGTCGGTTTTATTATTGGGATAACCATATTTGTTTAGGATATGTCTTGATAACATGATCCGAAGATGCATCCCCGAGATAGAACAATCTTCTATTTTGCAGGCATGTCATGCTTCAACATATGGCGGTCACTTTGGAGGAATACGTACAACTGCCAAAATACTTGAGGTCGGTTTCTATTGGCCAACAGTGTTTAAAGATGCGCACTTGTGGGTGAAAGGTTGCAACGAATGTCAACGCACCGGGAACATCTCCCGACGTCATGAAATGCCAATGAACCCAATCCAGCAAGTTGAAGTGTTCGATGTCCCGGGAATAGATTTCATGGGTCCCTTAATTAGCTCATACAACAATAAGTACATACTTATTACAGTTGACTACGTGTCCAAATGGGTGGAAGCTACAACATTACCCACCAATGATGCTAAGGTGGTAGTGGGATTTTTGAAGAAGAATATTTTTACCCGGTTCGGGACTCCAAGGGCTATCATCAGTGACGGGGGCACACACTTTTGCAACCGAGCTTTTGAGAAATTATTGGCCAAGTATGATGTTAAACACCGTGTGGCCACTCCATATCACCCGCAGACTAGCGGGCAAGTTGAGGTCTCCAACAGGGAGATAAAAAGTGTACTCTCTCAGCTTTCATCGCCTTATGGAGCCCGTGAAGGTTTTCACCGATAAGACTCTCTCATTTGTATTACTCTTCAGCTAGGGTGTCACGACCCGGATTTTTCCCAAATATCGGGATCGTGATGGCGCCTACTCGTGGTAGCTAGGCAAGCCACTGTATTCATACTATCCTGTTTTTAACACAATTTTTTAATTAAATAAATGCGGAATACTTTATCAAATAGAAATAACTGATTACAAAGTGAAAATCATACTGAAATCCTCTACCCAAGACGTGGAGTCACCAACTCACGAACTACTATGGAATACTACACATAAAAGTCTGAAAGAAATATATCACAATTCTGTTTGTCTCGGAACAAAGAGACTACAACTAGTAACATAAGTAAAGAGAGAGACGCCGGGCTTGCGGACGTCTGTAAGCTACCTCGGTCTCAAATGTGATCAACTCCCACTCAATCGATTTACTGCTGCTGCTCCTGATCGTAACCTGGACCTGTGCAAAAACGCACAGAAGTGTAGTATCAGCACAACCGACCCCATGTGCAAGTAAGTGCCTGGCCTATCCCGGCGAAGTAGTGACAAGCCTAGGACCAGACACTCACATAAACTTGTGCAATTCAATATGTATATGTGTACCACAAAATAACAAGAAATAATCAAGTATAAACACAATAAGGAATATCTTAAAGAATTCAACAATTAATCACAGTTAATAAATTCACAAGGAAAAACAAAGTATAATGTAAACACAAGTAATATCAATTCAAGAAATAGCAAGTAGTTGCACGGCATCACCCTTCGTGCTTTTACTCTCATCCTCACCAAATAAACAAATAAAGTACACGGCATCACCCTTCGTGCTTTTACTCTCATCCTCACATCCTTAGTACGGCATGATCCTTCGTACATGGTTCAATAACAGGGCACGGCATGATCCTTCGTGCATAATCAATAAATAAACATGGCACGGCATTAACCTTCGTGCATAAATAAATAAACATGGCACGGCATCACCCTTCGTGCATTATCACTCTTCCTCACCCAAATAACAATCACAGTTAAGGGCAAAGAAAGAAACAGTAATTCATAAACCGTCCCATCAAGGGCAATCAATAATTATCTTCACAACAAGTCCCAACAAGGGAGAACAATAACAATTCATCCGTAATATATCTCAAAATAATCATTTTTCAACGACTCACGGTCATACTAGACGCCAGTGTATGGATGCTCGTCACCACAGCCCATACACCGCACTCGATCACATAACACATAACACATAATCCTATTCCCTCAAGCTAGGATAGAACAAACACTTACCTCGAATGCTTATGAACAATTCAATCCGTGGAAATGTCTTTTTCTTTCAACTTTGGCTCCAATCCAATCGTATCTATACACAATTGATTTAATATCATCAATTCTACTCAACAAACTAATTCTTAAGACCAAATACAACTTTTACAACATTCTGGCCCGGAATAGTGAATTTCAACCCCGGGCCCACATGGTCGGAACTCGGGGTTAGGACCAAAATCCGGTTACCCATCCCCCCACGAGTTCATGTATATAATTTGTTTCAAAATCGGACCTCAATTCGAGGTCCAATTCCCAATTTATGAAAAACCTATTTTCTAACAAAAACAAGAATTTTACCATGAAAATCTTTGATTTCTTATGAAAAACATGTTTAATGATGTTAGGAATTGAAAGAATTAAGTAAAAAGTGACTTACAATCGTTTTGATGAAGAAGAAATCCTTGAAGAATCGCAAATGGGTGTTTTGGTTTTGTAAAAAGTGAAGAAATGACTGAAATTCGTGTTTTTCAGGTCTCTGTGTTCGCATTTGCGAACATGGGTTCGCAATTGCGAACCCCGACCAATTTCCGGAGTTTGAAAAATAAGCTAAGGTTGGGAAGTTCGCATTTGCGAACATTTGTTCGCATTTGCGAACATTTGTTGGCAAAGGGGTGTTCGCATTTGCGAACCAAGGTTCGCATTTGCGAACACAGGCTGAATAAGGCATTGTTCGCATTTGCGAACAATAGTTCGCATTTGCGAACCAAGGCAGTATGGGGAATGTTCGCATTTGCGAACATTAGTTCGCATTTGCGAACATAGGCAGACGCACTGGGGACCTTCGCAAATGCGAACAATTGTTCGCATTTGCGAACAAGGCTGGGTCAAAGGGGCTTCGCATTTGCGATAAAGGTTCGCATTTGCGAGCCTTGCCTTACATTGTCCCCTTCGCAATTGCGAGAAATACTTCGCAATTGCGAAGCCAACAGCTGGGTGAAAAACCAGCAGTTCAAAAATTCAGAATTTCATCCAACGGCCTATCAAATCTTTACCCGAGCCTCCCGGTCTCCAAACCAAACATGTACATAACCTCAAAAACACATTATGGACTTGTTCGTGCGATCACATCGCCAATATCACTTCGTTTTAATCAAATCAAACCTCAAACTCATGATTTTCATACTTTTGATTTTCAAAACTTCTTAACTTGGAACTCAAGGTCCAAAACATCTCAAACGACATCCGAATGTCACCAAACTTTACAGAAATCACATATATAATATTTAAGACTTGTACCGGGCGTCGGAACCAAAATACGAGCCCGATACCAAGGTCAATTAATTTATTTCCTTTAATAATTACATCAAAAACAATTTCACATAAAAATTCATAACTTGGGCTCTAGGCCTCGGAATTCGACTCCGGACGACATGTCCAAGTCCCATATTTTCCTACGGACCTCTCGGGACCATCCAATCTCGGGTCCGGATCCGTTTACCAAAAATGTTGACCGAAGTCAACCATATCAATATTAATATCATTTTTATCCAAATTTCTCATAGAATTCATATTTTCTATCACAAAATCTTTCCGGCTACATGCTCGGATCATGCACGTAAATCGAGGCAACATAGAATGAGGTTTTCAAGGCATCAGAAGCTCGAAATTATTAATAAAATAAGTGATGACCCTTTGGGTCGTCACAATCTCCACCTCTAAAACAACCGTTCGTCCTCGAACGGACAAAGGAAAGAAGTACCTGAGTCAGGAAACAAGTGTGGGTAGCGGCTCCGCATATCAGACTCGGACTCCCAGGTCGATGCCTCAGGAGGCTGACCTCTCCACTGAACGCGCACAGAAGGATAACTCTTCGACCTCAACTGTCGAACCCGCCGGTCTAGAATAGCCACCGGCTCCTCCTCGTAAGATAGATCATTGTCCAATTGGACAGTACTGAAGTCTAACACATGTGTGGGATCGCCGTGGTATCTCCGAAGCATAGATACGTGAAAAACTGGATGCACGGCTGATAAGCTAGGCGGCAAAGCTAATCTGTAAGCCACCCCTCCCACTCTGTCTAGAATCTCAAATGGACCAATATACCTAGGGCCGAGCTTGCCCTTCTTCCCAAACCTCATCACGCCCTTCATAGGCGACACCCGGAGCAATACTCGTTCACCAACCATGAAATCTACATCTCGAACCTTACGATCCGCATAAGTCTTCTGCCTGGACTGAGCTGAACGCAATCTCTCTCGAATAGTCTTGACCTTATCCAAGGCCTCCTGAACTAAGTCTGTACCTAACAACCGAGCCTCTCCCGGTTCAAACCATCCAGCCGGTGATCGACATCGCCTACCATACAACGCCTCATACGGAGCCATCCGGATGCTAGATTGGTAACTGTTATTGTAGGCGAACTCTGCTAATGGTAGAAACCGATCCCACGAGCCTCCGAAATCAATAACACGGGCCCGAAGCATGTCCTCTAGAATCTGAATAGTCCTCTCGGACGGACCATCTGTTTGAGGATGAAAAGATGTACTCAGCTGAACTTGGGTGCCTAACTCCTGCTGGACCGCTCTCCAGAACCGCGAGGTAAACTGGGTACCCTGATCAGAGATAATAGATACCGGCACCCCATGAAGTCGAACAATCTCCCTGATGTAAATCTCTGCTAACCTCTCCGATGAGTAGGAGACATATACTGGAATAAAGTGTGCTGACTTGGTCAGCCTATCAACAATGACCTAAATAGCATAAAATTTCCTCCGAGTCAAAGGAAGTCCCGTAATGAAGTCCATAGTGATCCGCTCCCATTTCCACTCAGGAATCTCAATCCTCTGGAATACACCACCAGGCCTCTGGTGCTCATATTTCACCTGCTGATAATTTAGACACCGAGCGACATACGCAACGATATCTTTCTTCATTCTGCGCCACCAATAGTGCTGCCGTAAGTCCCGGTACATCTTCGCGGCGCCCGGGTGAATAGAATACCGCGAACTGTGGGCCTACACTAAGATCAACTCTCGAATCCCTTCGACATTGGGCACACAAACTCGGCCCAGCAATCTCAATACCCTATCATCATCTATATTTACCTGTGTGGCACCTCCTCGCTGTACTGTATCTCTCAACTCACGCAAATGAGGATCATCAAATTGCCTCTCACGGATACGCTCTAATAAAGAAGAACGAGCGACCGTGCAGGCTAACACTCTGCTAGGCTCGGAAATGTCTAATCTCACGAACCGGTTGGCTAAGGCCTGGACATCTAGAGCTAATGGTCTCTGATTGACCGGAATATATGCAAGACTACCCATGCCGGCATACTTTCTACTCAATGCATCGGCCACCACATTGGCCTTACCTGGGTGATATAATATAGTAACATCATAGTCTTTTAGCAACTCTAACCATCTCCGCTGTCGTAGATTCAACTCCTTCTGTTTGAACAAGTACCGTAGGCTTTTGTGATCGGTGTACACCTCACATGTCACACCATATAGATAATGCCTCCAGATCTTTAAGGCATGAACCACTGCTGCTAACTCAAGATCATGAACTGGATAATTCTTCTCATGTATCTTTAACTGCCTCGAAGCATAAGCGATAACCTTACCATCCTGCATCAATACCGCTCCAAGCCCTGTACGAGATGCGTCACAATAAACTATATAAGGCCATGTACCTGTAGGTAGTACCAACACCGGTGCGGTGGTCAAGGTTGTCTTGAGCTTTCGAAAGCTCGCCTCACACTCCTCTATCCACTGAAATTGGACACCCTTCTGGGTCAACCCGGTCATCGGGGCTGCAATAGAAGAAAACCCCTCTACAAAACGACGGTAGTAACCTCCTAATCCCAAGAAACTCCGGATCTCAGTCACTGAAGCTGGTCGAGGCCAATTCTGGACTGCCTCGATCTTCTTTGGGTCTACCTAAATACCTTCCACTAATACAATGTGACCCAGAAATGCTACCGAACTCAGCCAGAACTCACATTTAGAAAATTTGGCATATAGCTGGTTATCTTTCAGAGTCTGAAGAACCACTCTGAGGTGCCTGCTCGTGCTCTTCCTGGCTGCGGGAGTACACCAGGATGTCATCTATGAAGACTATCACGAACGGATCTAAGTAAGGCTTGAATACCCGATTCATCAACTCCATGAATGCTGCTGGGGCATTGGTCAACCCGAAGGACATGACCAAGAACTCATAATGCCCATATCTAGAGCGAAAGGCTGTCTTAGGAATGTCAGTCGCCCTGATCTTCAACTGATGGTAGCCTGACCTCAAGTCTATCTTAGAGAATACCCTCGCTCCCTGGAGCTGGTCAAACAAATCATCAATCCTCGGCGGTGGATATTTATTTTTGATAGTCACCTTGTTTAACTGCCGGTAATCAATACACATCCGCATCGAGCCATCTTTCTTCTTTACAAATAATACAGGTGCTCCCCAGGGGGAAACACTGGGCCTGATAAAGCCCTTCTCAAGAAGGTCTTGCAACCGATCTTTCAACTCTTTTAGCTCCGGCGGGGCCATACGATAGGGTGGAATAGAGATGGGCTGCGTGCCCGGTGCTAGATCAATACAGAAATCAATATCCCTGTCGGGTGGCATGCCCGGCAGGTCTGAAGGAAAAACCTCCGGAAACTCCCGTGCAATAGGGACCGATTCAATGGAAGGAACTTCTGCGCTGGAATCACGAACATAAGCCAAATAAGCTAGACACCCCTTCTCGACCATACGTCGAGCCTTAACATAAGAAATAACAGTGCGAACGGAGTGGCTTGAGGTACCCTTCCACTCTAATCGGGGTGATTCTGGCAAGGCTAAGGTGACAGTCTTGGCATGACAATCAAGAATAGCATGGTATGGGGACAACCAGTCCATCCCCAATATGACATCAAAATCTACCATATCCAAAAGCAACGGATCAACACGGGTCTCAAGACCCCCAAATATAACTACGCACGAGCGATGCACCCGATCGACTACAATGGAGTCACCCACCGGTGTAGCCACATAAACCGGAATATCTAGAGCATAGCTGGGCACGGCCAAATATGGTGCGAAGTAGGAAGACACATAGGAATATGTAGATCCGGGGTCAAATAATACTGAAGCACCTCCGCCACACACAAGAATAGTACACGTAATCACAGCATCTGATACCTCTGCCTCCGGCCTGGGCGGTAAAGCATAGAATCGGGAATCCGCACCTCCCCTCCGAGCCGCGTCTCTAGGACGACCATCAGCCGGCTGACCTCTACCTCTGGCTGGACGGTCTCCGCCTCTACGGTCTCGACCTCTACCTCTATAATCTCTACCCCCGCCTGCGGCTGGCTGGGCAGGCTGAGGGTCAGCTGGGGCCTCTGAATCATAGGACGAGGACCTCGCTGCTGAGAGTTGCCCACTGCTAGAGGGCAATACCTGATAAAATGACACGGGTCACCACAACCGTAGCAACTCTTAGACTGATAGGGCTGCTGGCCCTGACGACCCGAATGGCCTCCACGAACACTCTGAAGAGGCCGAGCATTAATAGGAGACTGGTCTGAATAATGCCCCCGAGAACCACGATCACCTGATCCACCCTGTGAAGCTGAAGGGCGGAATGAAAAGGCCTGGAGGACTGGCCTCTATCAAAGGATTCTCTGCTACCAGAGGAAGAAGCACCAAACCTACCCGAATGACGAGGCCTCTTATCCGAAGAATAACCGCCTCCTCTAGCGAGAGCCATCTCAACTCTGCGTGCTGCATTGGCTGCCTTCTGAAATGATATGTCACTTCCCACGCCCATAGCCATCTGGAGTCTAATCGGCTGATTAAGCCCATCTATAAATCTGCGGACCCTCTCCCGCTCCGTGGGAAGTATCACCACTGCATGACGAGCCAAGTCGATAAATCTCGTCTCATATTGTGTAACTGTCATAGTGCCCTGATGGAGGCGCTCAAACTGCCTCCGAAGTACATCCCGCTGAGTAGCAAGGAGAAACTTCTCCATAAATAGTTCCGCAAACTGATCCCATGATAAAGCTGGGGACCCTGCTGGTCGAGTCAAGCAATAATCTCTCCACCAAGTCTTGGCGGATCCTGCAAGTCTGAAGGTACAGAAGTCAACTCCGTTTGTCTCCACGATCCCCATAGTCTTGAGAATCTCATGGCAACTGAATAAAAAGTCCTGAGGATCCTCTGATGCGGCTCCGCTGAATGTAGTGGTAAATAGCTTGGAGAACCGATCAAGCCTCCATAACGAATCAGAAGTCATGGCCGCTCCATCACCGGCATGAGCTGTGGTACCTGACTGAGTGGCCACAGCTGGCTGAATTACTGGTGCCTGAGGCTGAGGAGCTACCGGCTCCGGAGTATGAGCAATAGGAGTCTGGGCCCCTCCTCCAGCCTGAGAAGTGGCTGGGGCAACTGATAATAAACCCGCTCTAGCAATGCTGTCCATAAATCCCGCTATTCTGACCAAAGCATCCCGGAGATCCGGGGTAAATAAAGCCTCTCCTGGGACCTGAGCTGGGCCCACTGGAGCTGCTGGAACCGGAACCTCCTCGTCAATCTCAATATGAGGCTCCACCTCTGGGGTAGCTGCATGGGGCTGAGCTCTACCCCTACCACGGCCTCTGATACGGCCTTGGCCCCTGCCCCTCACGGGAGCTGCCTGGGGCTCGGGCTGCTGGTCGGCGGACGAAGAAGCGCGTGTCCTCACCATCTGCGAAAGGACAGAATAGAAATTCAATCAGTAATTGAGGAACAAGTCGCATGACAAGAAAGAACAAATGAGAGACTCTTTCCTAACTCAATAGACTTTGGAGGACAAGTACAGACGTCTCCGTACCTACCTCTCAAACTCTACTAAGCTTGTTCGTGAGTGGTGAGACCTATGTAACCTAGAGCTCTGATACCAACTTGTCACGACCCGGATTTTCCCCCAATATCGGGATCGTGATGGCGCCTACTCGTGGTAGCTAGGCAAGCCACTGTATTCATACTATCCTGTTTTTAACACAATTTTTTAATTAAATAAATGCGGAATACTTTATCAAATAGAAATAACTGATTACAAAGTGAAAATCATACTGAAATCCTCTACCCAAGACGTGGAGTCACCAACTCACGAACTACTATGGAATACTACACATAAAAGTCTGAAGGAAATATAACATAATTCTGTTTGTCTCGGAACAAAGAGACTACAGATAATAACATAATTAAAGAGAGAGACGCCGGGCCTGCGGACGTCTGCAAGCTACCTCGGTCTCAAATGTGATCAACTCCCACGCAATCAATTTACTGCTGCTGCTGCTGCTGCTCCTGATCGTAACCTGGACCTGTGCAAAAACGCACAGAAGTGTAGCATCAGCACAACCGACCCCATGTGCTGGTAAGTGCCTGGCCTATCCCGGCGAAGTAGTGACAAGCCTAGGACCAGACACTCACATAAACCTGTGCAATTCAATATGTATATGTGTACCACAAAATAACAAGAAATAATCAAGTATAAACACAATAAGGAATATCTTAAAGAATTCAACAATTAATCACAGTTAATAAATTCACAAGGAAAAACAAAGTATAATGTAAACACAAGTAATATCAATTCAAGAAATAGCAAGTAGTTGCACGGCATCACCCTTCGTGCTTTTACTCTCATCCTCACCAAATAAACAAATAAAGTACACGGCATCACCCTTCGTGCTTTTACTCTCATCCTCACATCCATAGTACGGTATGATCCTTCGTACATGGTTCAATAACAGGGCACGGCATGATCCTTCGTGCATAATCAATAAATAAACATGGCACGGCATTAACCTTCATGCATAAATAAATAAACATGGCACGGCATCACCCTTCATGCATTATCACTCTTCCTCACCCAAATAACAATCACGGTTAAGGGCAAAGAAAGAAACAGTAATTCATAAACCGTCCCATCAAGGGCAACCAATAATTATCTTCACAACAAGTCCCAACAAGGGAAAACAATAACATTTCATCTGTAATATATCTCAAAATAATCATTTTTCAACGACTCACGGTCATACTAGACGCCAGTGTATGGATGCTCATCACCACAGCCCATACACCGCACTCGATCACATAACACATAACACATAATCCTATTCCCTCAAGCTAGGATAGAACAAACACTTACCTCGAATGCTTATGAACAATTCAATCCGTGGAAATGTCTTTTCTTTCAATTTGGCTCCAATCCAATCGTATCTATACACAATTAATTTAATATCATCAATTCTACTCAACAAACTAATTCTTAAGACCAAATACAACTTTTACAACATTCTGCCCGGAATAGTGAATTTCAACCCCGGGCCCACATGGTCGGAACTCGGGGTTAGGACCAAAATCCGGTTACCCATCCCCCCATGAGTTCATGTATATAATTTGTTTCAAAATCGGACCTCAATTCGAGGTCCAATTCCCCAATTTATGAAAAACCTATTTTCTAACAAAAACAAGAATTTTACTATGAAAATCTTTGATTTCTTATGAAAAACATGTTTAATGATGTTAGGAATTGAAAGAATTAAGTAAAAAGTGACTTACAATCGTTTTGATGAAGAAGAAATCCTTGAAGAATCGCAAATGGGTGTTTTGGTTTTGTAAAAAGTGAAGAAATGACTGAAAATCGTGTTTTACAGGTCTCTGTGTTCGCATTTGCGAACATGGGTTCGCAATTGCGAACCCCGACCAATTTCTGGAGTTTGAAAAATAAGCTAAGGCTGGGAGGTTCGCATTTGCGAACACTGGCAGGCAAAGGGGTGTTCGCGTTTGCGAACCAAGGTTCGCATTTGCGAACACAGGCTGAATAAGGCATTGTTCGCATTTGTGAACCAAGGCAGTATGGGGAATGTTCGCATTTGCGAACATAGGCAGACTCTGGGGACCTTCGCAAATGCGAACAAGTGTTCGCATTTGCGAACAAGGCTGGCTTCGCATTTGCGGTCAAGGTTCGCATTTGCGAGCCTTGCCTTACATTGTCCCCTTCGCAATTGCGAGAAATACTTCGCAATTGCGAAGCCAACAGCTGGGTGAAAAACCAGCAGTTCAAAAATTCAGAATTTCATCCAACGGCCTATCAAATCTTAACCCGAGCCCCCCCGGGCTCCAAACCAAACATGTACATAACCTCAAAAACACATTATGGACTTGTTCGTGCGATCACATCGCCAATATCACTTCGTTTTAATCAAATCAAGCCTCAAACTCATGATTTTCATACTTTTGATTTTCAAAACTTCTTAACTTGGAACTCAAGGTCCAAAACATCTCAAACGACATCCGAATGTCACCAAACTTTACAGAAATCACATATATAATATTTAAGACTTGTACGGGCGTCGGAACCAAAATACGAGCCCGATACCAAGGTCAATTAATTCATTTCCATTAACAATTACATCAAAAACAATTTCACATAAAAATTCATAACTTGGGCTCTAGGCCTCAGAATTCGACTCCGGACACATGTCCAAGTCCCATATTTTCCTACGGACCTCTTGGGACCATCCAATCTCGGGTCCGGATCCGTTTACCAAAAATGTTGACCGAAGTCAACCATATCAATATTAATATCATTTTTATCCAAATTTCTCATAGAATTCATATTTTCTATCACAAAATCTTTCCGGCTACATGCTCGGATCGTGCACGTAAATCGAGGCAACATAGAATGAGGTTTTCAAGGCCTCGGAAGCTCGAAATGATTAATTAAATAAGTGATGACCCTTTGGGTCGTCACAATCTATGGGCTTATAGAACAGCATTCAAGACACCCATTGGCATGTCTCCATACAAATTGGTGGGCACTGAAACAATTGAATCTCAGCTTGGATGAAGCAGGTAAAGCAAGGTTAACTGGGTTGCATGAATTAGAAGAATTTCGGTATCTGGCATTTGAAAGTACTAGATTGTATAAAGAGAGAATGAAGCAGATTCATGATCAAAATATCGTTGAGCGGAACTTCAAAATTGGGGACAAAGTACTACTATACAATTCAAGATTACGATTGTTCCCAGGTAAATTGAAATCAAGGTGGTCAGGACCCTTCAAGGTAATTGAGGCATTTGAGTCAGGAGCTGTGGAAATTCAAACTATGGATGGATCACGTACATTCAAGGTAAACGGACAGCGGTTGAAACCTTACATAGGCTTGGATGACATGGAGGACAAGGTAGAATTGCGGTTGGATGAACCTCAAAGGCCTAGCGAGCCGTAAAATGCGCTAAGTTGAGTCGTGCCGCGACGTTAAATCAGGCGCTACGTGGGAGGCAACCCACGAACATGTTGTAAGTATTTTTATCTTAGTAGTATTTAATAAAATAAAATAAGAAAAAAACAAAATTTTTACTGAACAATTGAGAAAAAAAAATATTTCAGAGAGGGGCACTGTCCGCGGTCCATCCGCGACCGTAGATGAACCGCGGAAAAACGACCTCTCTGAACTTTCTCTCTTCGCGGTCCATTCGCAGCCGCGAACCAACCGCGAAAAAATGACCTTTCTGAATCTCGACTATTTGCGGTCCATCCGCGGCCGCGAACGAACCGCGAACAATCGCGGCCAGTTCCGCGGTCGGCTAAAAATAACATTTTTTTTATTTTTCTTTTTCCCCCTTTCTTTAAACCCTAAAAACCCATCCCCTCTTTCCCATATTCCTCCTAGCCACCCCCACTCTCCAAATCTCTCTCTCTCTAACTTCAAATCCTCTCCCTTCTCTCTAAAAAAAAAAAAAATCCCAACACCCTCTTCTCCAAATCATCCCCTTCTTCCTCCTTACTCCTCCATTGTTATAACTTGTAAGTTTCTCTACTTTTTTCTCTTTTATTTTGTTTTTATTTTAGTTCTTGATTATTTATTTTGTAGAATTAATTAGATATTGTTAGTTTAGGATAAATCTTGAATATGACTTGGTTTCTTTTTGCACATTACATGTTTCCATGAATTTCTTCTAAAGAACCTTGTTATATGATGGAAGTTTGGTAAAGAATGAGTTGTTGGGTCTTCAATTGTGTTTATGATGCTAATTTTATGGTTTGGAGACCCAAATAGTATTTACACCATGTATGTTGGTTGGTTAGCCAAGTTGGGCAAAATTATCATTGTTCATAATTTATTTTTAGGAGAAATAATGCCCAACTCATGAATTGGTAATGGTGTATTTTATTGGGGATGGATTAAGTCAATTGGGTAATGTTAGAAGTGTTCAAATAACTAAGTGTGGGGTGCTTGAATAGGCATGTGTAAAATAGTTAGATAAAGAATCTAAATATAGGAGTATGAGGTAATTACACGAAAAAAATGGTCAATTGTGATATCTCACGGATGGCGAAGTCTGAGTAGCCTTCCGATGACTAACGGTTTACAAAATTTTTTGGCTATCTTATTTGTGCAGGATCATGGCCCCAAAGAGAGCTCGACATGGTGCTAGCTCTTCTAGGCAACCGACTTATGATGTGTCTAGGTTTGCTTGCGAAGAAGCGGAAAATGGATTTCACATTAAAGCGGCAAAGAAGTGGCTCCAAGAGGTAGAAGTTGACCGGATAGCTATCCGCTCGGAGAAGCCGGAAATATATGATGAGATTCGGAGGCGCGAGATGGAGTTCCTCTTTTACTCACCTCCTAATGTGAACAAGATGCTTGTCCGGGAATTCTACGCCAATGCTCCTTACGCTATGAGCAGACGAGTATTCGTTAGAGGTAAGCATGTTGATGCCCATATTCCTACTATTAGGCATATACTTAGACTGCCCATGCACACTAGTGATGTCGACTATTACCATGATAGGCCAGGTGTCACATGGGACATGCTAATAGAGGCCTTATGTGTCGACGGCATCCCGGTATGGATTAGAAATAAGACTCTGCACTCTAACTGCTTTACACACACAGTCAAATGTTGGTTCTCCATAATTTGCAACCGTATCTTGCCCTCGAGCAACACCACGGATGTTAACTTTAATAGGGCAGTTTTGATATGGTGTTTTGTAACACATCGGGATGTTGATATCACCGGCGTAGCTAGTGATTAGATGGTATTGAGGGGATCCCTCACTGTCAAGGGTTTTTATTACCCATATCTTGTCACTACGCTGTGTCTCCTTCATCAGACCCAGTAACTGATGCTGATGGTGAGCTACTACCAAAAGCTCCATTTAGAGCTGCTACAATCCGGGTTGGACGAGACATAACCCCAATTGACTTGGATGAGGAGGACGATCCTGTATCGGTTGCCCGGGCCAGGCACTCCACGATTCAGCCGGAACTTCCAGGCCCGCTCCTCGTGGAGCAAGTATGTCTAGGTCCGAGTCCACACGACCTATGCTAAGGTCCATGGAGGAGGAGGTTGCTGATCTGCGCACCTCCGTTGATGGCTTGCACACACGGCTAGACGCCATGTCTACAAGACAAGCCCGGTCAGAAAACAGGTTTATGGCATGGTTCAGAGCACTTGGACGAGCATGTCATGTCGACCCATCCACCGTCTCCGACTCCGAGTGAGTCTCAGGGTAAGTTTTCTTGCCCCTCTTGTGCTTTAATTTTTATTTATGTCATGGGGACATGACATATCTTTAAGTGTGGGGTGGGTGACTTATCATGTACATAATGTATATATTAGTTGTAGTAGTAATATAAAATAATAATAAAAAATCATAAAATTTTAAAAATCCAAAAAATATGAGTAGTCCGCGTAGGAATTTTTCTTTCTTTTATTTTCTTCTTATAGGTAATGTATCATCTCCCCCTTAGTTTTTCTTTTGACCACGATTCCTTTCCAAAGGTTTTTATTTGAACCGGGTTAGGTAGATTTTTTTCTTTCTTTCTGTTCTTAGGATTAGAGGTAAAAGGGCAACATGTAACCCCGAATATGCACATCAGCAAAAGCGTAAATTGAATGTGAGAATGTATCTTCTAAGCTTTACTGTAGAATCTCAATATGCCTTAAATTGCACAATAATGCTTGCTTGAACATCGATAGGACTTTGTAGATCAACTGGATTCCAAATGAGTTGCATGCCATGTGTGTGTGAGGTTTTACTTACATTGTATGTTGTACATGATGCCTAAAACTTGCCCTGTGTGTTTGCAAAGCGAAATAGAAGTTGTTTGGTTGTAGAAAGGATAGAGGCATTTCTTTGTGTAACCCCATATACCAATAAACATGAATTCACCCGTACATAATATCCTAGTTAACCCCTTTGAGCTTAAAGCCTATTCTTTGATAACCCTTGAATGTTCATGAAAACTCAAAATCCTATATTGTTCTACTTTACCTCCTAGAAGCACTTGTATTGTAATGAATATGCAAAAGTCTAAGTGTGGGGTGAAGGGAAATTGAAAAAGGGAAAATCAAGAATGAATGGTAGAAAATAGTGAACTGGCCAAAATAATATATTTTTATTTTTACTTGTTAAGAGTATACAATTATTTTTCCTATTATACCCGCAATATTTATTACCTATTTTAAATTATTTTTCCAAATCCAATAAAATATGCATCAATCAAAAGGGTATTACGATAAATTATGTATTTTATATATTATTTTTAAGGAGTGTGAAAAGTCAAAATATGTCAAGTAAAAGTGAACTAAATTTGTAAAAGAATATATAAAGTCAGTGTAGTGTATGTAGCATTAAAGTGACAGATTCTTCAGGACATTTAGAATAGAACTATCCACACTTCAACCAAACAATACCGGCTGAAGGGTAACACTGCCCATGCAGTAGCTTTAGGCCCCCAAATTTTGAGGCTCCATTTATCATTGACAATAATTTTATAAATTAATTTATATAAAAAATTGATTATCTTAAAATAAAAGATATCATTTTTTTTTACAAAATGGAAAAGAAAATTTTGATTTGTTAATGACACTGACCCTTGAGTTTGAATAATCTGAAACATATAAAATATCTTCAATTTCTATTTAGTGAGTAAAAGTTGAGATCACTAGATGATAAAAACGTGAAAACATATTGACTTAACCTTGATTAAAACATAATAGTCACTTTTACATGATAGTTTAGGTTTATTTTTTAAATTATATAGTATTAAAGGAAAGATTACAAGTAGAAGATAAAACTCTAATCGATATACATAATAAGATAACAAAACTTAATTTTCTTTAATGCTTATATTCCTTATAGAATAAAATATACTGAGGAAAGAAGCATTTTCCAAATTAAAATTGATAAAATCTTGTATAGACTACAATGTTTCATGAAAAGCTAAATGGATCAGATTAGTAATATTACCAGTTGAAAAGAATTATTAAAATATCTCGATTATAAGAAAATTATTAATAAGTTATATCCAAAAAAGTTTAAAAAAAATACTTCAAATAAAAATAGTATATACTTTTAATTAAAAAAAATAAAGGCCTTTGCTTTAGGCCATCAACAATGTTGAGCCGTCCCTGCCACTAAACGTAAAATGGCGATATTAGAACTTTCTTCTAAATTAAAAAGTAGTACTCCATTTCTTTTTTAAACTTCAATCTTGGAATTTCGGGTTATCATTTATCAACTTTGTCTGGCGGCTTTAGTACACAGTTTATGAAAGTGACAGCATTCACAACAAAAGGAGCAAGTTAGGGCGAAGCTACAATTTAGTATTTATTTTAAAAAATCTTGAATATATATAAAAATTATTAATGTAGAATCTAACAATTTAAAAAAATTTAAATTTTAAATTTATAAGATTCAAATTATGACTTTGACTGTATGGAAAATGACCCCTATCCTTAGGGCAAATCCAACTCTAAGTCTTATATATTGCTTGGTGATAAAGTTTTTCTTCTCTTTATAAAAATGGTGTTTGATTTAGCTAGCTTGTATTTTGACTACTTAGTTAGGCTCTTTTTATTTTTTGGGTTAAATTTACAATTTTATTTAACCAAGTATATCAATATGTACAAACGACTCATTGGACTCATGAGTCAGAATAAGCAGATCTAAGACTGAATACCTGGAATGCAAGTTTAGCGTCGAGCCGAGCGAAGTAGGTAGGGACGTAATGATTGGAGCTCGGGTCATCGCTAAGAGGGACAGTTTCAGATATCTTGGGTCGGTGATTCAGGGGGACGGAGAGATTGACGGGGATGTCACTCATCGTATAGGAGCGGGATGGTCGAAGTGGAGGCTTGCATCGGGAGTCCTGTGTGACAAGAAAGTGCCACTGAAACTCAAGGGAAAATTTTATAGAGCTGTGGTTAGACCTGCCATGTTATATGGGGCGGAGTGCTGGCCGGTAAAGAACTCTCATGTTCAGAGAAAGAAGGTTGCGGAGATCAGGATGCTCAGGTGGATGTGTGGACTCACCAGGTTAGATAAGATTAAGAATGAAGTTATTCGAGAGAAGGTGGGGGTGGCCCCGGTGGATGAGAAGATGCGTGAAGCGAGGCTCGGGTGGTTCGGGCATGTGCGGAGGAGAAGTCCTGATGCCCCGGTGAGAAGTTGTGAACGACTGGCGGTGGTCGGCGTGAGGAGAGGCAGAGGGATGCCTAAGAGGTATTGGGGAGAGGTGATTAGGCATGACATGGCTAGGATGCATATTTCCGAGGACATGGCCCTTGATAGAAAAGTCCGGAGGTCTAGTATCAGGGTTGTAGGATAGGGGCTCCTAGAATTTTTTGTACTTTTTCCCGGGGTTGGGTGAGGCTTGTCAGGGCGACTCATAGATGATTCGTGCATTGGATTAAGTCCCCCTTATGGTAGTTATTTATGGTAGTTACTGTTTGATATTACTGCATGTCATTTTATGTATAATTCTTATGTTTAGATAACTATCTATGCGATTTCTGCTGGAATTACTAATGCTCTTTTGTTTTTGGTTTTTGTTGTTGCTTTCCCTTTCCTTTTCTAAGCCGAGGGTCGATTGGAAACAGCCTCTCTACCCTTTGGGTAGGGGTAAGGCTTGTCCAACTCTAAGTCTTATATATTGCTTGGTGATAAAGTTTTTCTTCTCTTTATAAAAATGGTGTTTGATTTAGCTAGCTTGTATTTTGACTACTTAGTTAGGCTCTTTTTATTTTTTGGGTTAAATTTACAATTTTATTTAACCAAGTATATCAATATGTACAAACGACTCATTGGACTCATGAGTCAGCTCTCAGTAATCTCTATAATTATTTTAATTATTCCTTATCCAGCAAACTTCTATAACTACTAACAATATCTAGTGATAACATTTTTAACACTTTTGAATCTATACTGGGTAACTATTCAAGCCATTCGGTTGTTGTTGCCATTTGCCATTCTTCTGACCATATATCTGTAATTGTAGTACAATTTTCTTGATCAGCCGCCTGCTTTCTCGTCTCTTGTTTCTAAACCTTTTGGCATTCCTCTCAACCTATATATGGTAGATACTTGCTACAAATAAGAAGCCAATGATGCATGCTCTTGCTCAAGAGATATTAATTCTCTCGGATACCCAAATGACCTCCTCATCCGTTCCTCTGATTGGTCTCATCTCTCTTAAGCAGTGTATAAATGAGCTCCATATATACTTTAAATAGTTACTACAAAAGAAGAGGTGCTCCAATGTCTCCACCGCATTTGTGTTATATAGGACACAATCTTGCTCCATATTAATTCCCTATTTTTTAAGCTGTACTCTACCACTGTATGATAGGAACTTAGTGGTCCGACATTGAACTCTAGCAATTATCTTATCAACCAATGGTAGACACTGGTGATTAGAAAGCTTCCTTGAAGATAATGGAATACCCAAGTATTTCAATGACGTCTCTCCAATAGTAAATTCATATCTTGCATATCTGAACTTTAAAGTTATGTGTCACTCATGCAACATAGAATGAACTCTTCTCCAGATTAGCTTTCAGTCCATAAACATTGGAAAAGTGATGAAATGCTTGCATTTTGAGAAGAATAGAGACATCGTCTGCATGCAACACATTAGTAGATCATCAACAAAGCAAATATGAATTATTATTTTTACAGACCTGGAGTGATAGTTCAAGTCAGGGTTGTTTCTAAGTTGCTTCAAGGATCTACTTAGGTATTCAATAGCCAGAACAAATAGATATGGGGACATGATATTCCCTTGTCTCAACCCACTCTTAGCATGCAATATAGGAGTTAGATCACCATTTAGTAGAAATGAATAACTGACTGTGGAGACACAGTTCATGATCAAATGGACCAGCTTCTGTGGGAATCGAAATTCCACTAGCAGTTGCCTCAGGAAATCCCATTAGAATTATATGCCTTTCTGATATCTACTTTTACTACGCATCTGTCACTTCTCCCTTTTTACTACCCCATTTACGATCCCTTTTTAAAAGATACGTTGGGTATACCTTAATGTTCAAATACCCGAGAAGGATATAATAACAAAGAGGAAGGAGTTTTTCCAAATAAAGGATAATCGGTCCGGGATTTTATTTAATTTTCAGAGTCGCCACTTGGGAAGATAATGGTGTCCCAAGTCACTAGTTAATCACGAATCCGAGGAAGTTGACTCTGTATTACAGTCCGCGAAATAGAAAACTGGATAAGGAATTCTGTTAACCCGGGAGAAGGTGTTAGGCACTCCCAAATTCCGTGGTTTCAGCACGGTCGCTCAACCGTCGTTATCAATTTTACTTGACTTGTTATACGCTTTTTAACAATATATATGTGTTTCCAACTTTAATATTTTTAAAGAATTGTGACGTCGCAAAAACGTATTTCGAGTCACACCGCAACCAGTACGCCAGTGACTTTTAATACATTTCGGCTTCTCCGGGATTTATGATTTGAGTTGCACCAAGTGCACACTCGTATTAAGGAAGGTATATTTATTAAATCGTACCTAATAAGTGTCTAACGACTTTAAATCTTTTGGGAGAGGTTATGGAATTCGCTATTAACCTTCCCGAATCTATTATATATTTTATCAATTACTTTAAAGGGGGCCCCACTATTTTTTCTATTATGTGAGGCTTGTCCCGTGTATCTTTTAAAGTCCACACTTATAGTGTCACTATATTTTCTATCAATATTTTTTCCCTTAATCAATTTAACTATATATATATTTCCAAAAGTAATTCAAACCCTTTAGACTTAATTCACACTGATATTTGTGACATGAAGTCTGTAAGGCCCCAGAAAATTTCGCTAAGTAATATAGGATTTTGTGGTGCCACGTAGGCTAATTATTATATTTTATGTGCTATGAACATTATGGACATCAATTAGACTTGCTAAATATGAGTATGAGTCTTATGGTAAGTGATATGAGGTCCAAATGAAAGCCCAAGTGTATGCCAAATAGGAAAACTTTCGAAATAGGCCAAAATTCCAAATGGATTCACATAAGGCTCCACTTTTAACGACCATAGATAATTATGTATAAGGTTTTATGTGGTGAATAGCATATCAAATGAAAGCCCTTTGAGTCTAGTTTCCAACGCTTCAAACCGTTCGTCATTTGGACATTCCTACACAAAGTTATGATCAAATTACCAAAGGCTGGAAAATGCGATCGTGTGTCAGGTCAAATCTGCGATCCGCATTTCTACTCTGCGGTCCGCATGTTCGTTCCGCGGTCCGCATTTTGACCGCAGATTGAACCAGTGTAGCTCATTTTTGGCTGCCGATTTTGCGGTGCATTTTGCGGCCCGCATGTCCATTCTGCGGTGCATTCTGCGATAGCAGAATTGACATCGCAGGGTTATTTGTTTTATTTTTATAACCCGACCCCATTTCAATATATAGGCTTTGGGGTTCATTTTGGGGTCATTTCTTACTGATTTTAGAGAGAGGTGAGAGTATTTTAGAGAGAGAAGGAGGAACCCAACATCCAAATCATCCAAATCTTGCATCAATCTTCAAGAATCAAGAACCCAATAGCAAGTTCTTCATCTAAGAGGTAAGATTCTATACCCTAGGGTTTAATTTCAAGTTTGGTGTATAAGATGAGTTATTGAGGTATGATTCTTGGGTTTATTAGTATTGTGTATACATGCATGTACAACTTAGGTTTATGGGAAGATTGTTTAACTTAATTAACTAAAGATTGGGTTAGGGAATGAAGAAATTCTTGAAAAGGGAATTTGAAATCAAGATGCCGAACTAGTATTTGATAAAATGCTCAAATGAGCTAGTTTCATGAATATATTTCTAATATATGTTTAATTTTGTTATGTTTCATAGTAGATTGGAATTTCTAGAGTTTTGGAGTGTTGTAGTAACTTAAGGAAAGCTCAATCGAGGTATGTATGGCTAACTTTGATTCTTGTGAAATCGCCATTATGTGTGCAATTCGTTTGGCATGTGTTAATTTGAGAGATTGTGTGTAATTTGTTGATTTTGTTGTTGGGTATCTAATTGATGTTAAACTACATGTGGTGTGGTATGAAATATGAATTGAAAGATAACAAGGGAATTGGAATTGGTGAAGAATTGTGAATAATGCGTTATGATGGCCTTTATGGCACCTTGTGGAAAAGAAACGAAACACTTGAGAATTGGTTTATTGTGGAAAGAGACGAAGCACTTGAATTGTGGAAAATTGTTGAACATACTTGTGTGAATATTTTTGATTATGGAAATATTGTAACTTGGTTGTGATATTGGCTTGATAAGTAATTGAGAACATGGAACAATGTGCAAGTTGCTTATTTGAACTTGTTAAAATTGTGTGTAGTACCTTATCTGCTGTTTGAAATTGTTGTGTTTTAAACTGTAAGACGGGGTCGTGTTGCGCGCCGCAACGTGAGGAAATAAGGTGTGGGTTGGGGTGATAAGGGTGGCCGAGGTAATAAGGGTGGTCGGGGGCAATAAGGATGGAAAGCGATCGAAATCGCTATTGAAAATTGATACAAAAATCAATGATGTGAAATTGTGAAAGGAGACAGCAGGAGAGTTTGCAACCTGTGGGGCACTGATTGCCCCTATGTTTGACTACTTGCAATTTGTGTGGTTGATTGGTTGTTGTTCTATTTGTTTACCTTGAACGTGTTTGTGTTGAGGCTTATCTGAAATGAGTAAAAGGTGGAAAACATGGTTGGCCGGCTTGATTAGTTTTGATGTAATTTAATGGCTTGAGTTTACTTGGGACAAAGTTTGTCCATACATACCAGTACAATTCAAGTGTACCGACGTCCCTTTTGCCGGGGACGCTACATTCGTATTATGATTGTAGGTGAATCGGTAGCAGGTACTTCAGCTCATCGGCAGTAGCATCCTTCATCTTCCACTGCCCGTTTTGGTGAGCCCCTTTCCTTTCGGGGCCCTACGTGGCTCATGCCACTCTTGTTTAGACTTTATTTTGATTTTGTGTAAGGTATAGTCGGAGCCTTGTTACCGGCAAGTATTGTATCGTCCTTTGTATCCTAGAGGTTCCGTAGACATGTAAACTGTGGGATTCGAGGCTCATGTATATATTATGTTGGGCGTTGTAAAAAACTGTAAACTTGTTAATGAATCACTCGCATGGTTATGTTTGTATATTGTGAAATCGGTTATAATTGGTAAGGTATTTGGTTAATGAGAAATAATCAACACAGGGGTAACACGTGGGAATGAAAGGCACCCAGGTCCGCTTGACTGGGGCTACCTAGTCAGGCGCCGGTCATGTCCCTCGATTTGGGGCGTGACAAACTTGGTATCAGAGCCTAAGGTTTTTAAGTGTCCTAGGATGTCTCGGAGCCGTGTCTAGTAGCGCCCTTCTTATCGGTGTGTTGTCGACCACATCATATAAGTTGGGGGCTGCACGGGCATTTAGGAATTTACCCATTTCTTTGATATTCCGGATCGTGCGATATGGCTCAAGATATGGAGCTAATTTCCTCTCTAAGTATTAACCTCAATATTGGTAATTTTGATACCATAATTTGTGAATTTGAAGCATGTAAGGTGAGATTTATCTCACCATTGAGTCCAAGTGGATTACCCAAGGACTTGTTAGGAGAATGTGTTGAGTCATGGAGTGATTGGTAGAACTCGTTGTTAAGGAGAGTACCCTCGTTCTTACTAATGTCACTGTACAACCAGACCATGTAGTATACAATAAGTATGTACGGCTAAAACCCCGTCTCTTAGAAATTAAGCTTCCATGGTGCTCGCATAAATGTGTAAGTTCAAAATATAATTGATGCAGTACTCGTTTAATTATATTAAACGAATTATTGTTGTGAAAATATATGTGGGAGGTACTTCTTCATGTGTTTAATATGTTATTCTTGGTAAGTAAGGATATGTGAAGAATGTGAGCTATGTGCTAAAATGCCTAGACTTCAAGTCAAGTTTGAATTGATATTTTGATGCCAAATTTTGTGAGAAAACTTGTTATGGTTGATTCTTCCAAAATGTTGTTATGTGTACCAAAGGTATTTGTTTGATTGCGTCTAGTCATTGGTAATGTATAAAGATGTTTGAAAATGAAGTAAGTGACTGTGGAAATGTGGTAAGACTAGATGTTGGACTCTAGCCGTGTTTGATACTTTACATGAATTGGTGTTGTGACCCGATTTTGTGAAAGATGCATTCCAATATGATCAATGTGCTATTATTGACAACTTAAAATGGGTGCAAGGGGTATGAATCACGTATTGAAATGTGAAGGCCTTAAATTGAAATTGAAGCAACATATATTAAATAAAACTGTGTGAAGTCCTATTTGCATAGAGATGTTGAAATAAGTCAAATGTTTTTGAGAAATAGAGTATAGACAATGTGTCAAGAACTCGAAATGAAATTGTACCTGGCAATATTTGTGACATGAGAGAATATGAAACAGATTATGATGTTGATGTGAAATATGCGGAAATGATGTGAAATGTGGGGAAGAAGAGATTGTGTTATGGAATGTGGCCTAGTGCCAAGACTGATGTAATAATTATGGCCCCAAGAGCCGACGGACAAATATACGAGAAAATGGCATGATTCTTTTATTTGATAATGTGGTGATCATTTAAAGTGTTTGATTCGTAATTGTGATTTCCTTATTATTGTATGAAGCGTATATGTGAATAATTTTATATGTGAACCCTATGGAAGGGCTATGAAATGCAACCTAGAGGTATGGAAATTATGTAAAGAAAAAAAAACTATGTGATCCATTTTATTTGGTAATGTGGCGATTGTTTAAACTTTTTGTTAAACCCTTATGATTTCCTTGTCCTTGCATAGATATGTTCTTAAAAAGAATCTAAATTACAAAACAGTTCATGCACATGCACCTACTCTTTAAATGAGACGTATTATTTACAAAGTCTCCCTATCAGAGTTCTATTGTTTACAACCTCCTATGGAATTGAGCTGTATAATTATGTTCTAGAATTGAGTTATAGCACTATTGATACTTCCTACTTGCTTTTTCTAAATTCTTAACAAAGGACTATTCCCGATGAATTTCTTTTAGAAACGCCTCATTTAAATTGACAACATCTGCTCACTTGTGCCTATACATGCACCATCGTAAAGTTTGTACATGTGGTGTCAAGTTCCATGCAAAGAATCCAAGATTTGTGATCCTTCTCGAGTCACTCTTTTACTTAGTTGTGTGTGTCTTATATGGCTTGATCATTCAATCTACTCTCTTACGAGTATCATCATGAGACCCTTTCACTGTCTAGTAACATATATGCACATCTCAGTGCCTATCATATGAGTTCATATCAATCAAAATGGTCACCGTGTGCATAAAGTCTCTCTGGAAAAAAATATTGAGATCCTCACATCCCCATCATAGATATCTTGTGTCGCCATGGTTTTTGTGCCCACTAGGAATCCCCATCATAGATATCTTGTGTCGCCATGGTTTTTGTGCCCACTAGGAACATCCCGCAGTAAGTAGCTCACTCTGTCCTAGTATTGTGGTTGCTCGTGGCATGGTCATGTATTGCAGTGGGGAGTTAATATAGTAGAAGTGTGTCCAGCTTATAACCAATGATTATTTTCTGATTATGTCTCCACAATGTGTTAAATTTATTCCTTCTTTAGTGAATTCATTGTGCTAGTTCCTTACACATGTACGACAACCATAAAATAACATGTCCTTCTATGTATCACTATGACACTTCCTTTTTCAAGTCAAAACCTATAGAGATCTCATCATGAACATCTGCAAACCTTCGGGGATTATTGTGCACTGTCTCATTGTGTTTGGTTTTCTTCACACCCTCAACTTCTAGAATCATGGACTATGTCATTGTCATGTGTGGAGAGTTTTACTACCCTTGGTATCTCACCTTCTTGGCTAGATATGAGTGTTATTTGCCTTCTCCCTGGAGCGTCGTGTTAACTATTAGAACCATCTAACCAATTCATGATTTTGTCCCAATATCAAGATTTCATAGCTATTGAGTTTCACTCGTGAAAGGTAGAAATTTGATGACTTTGGATTTTTGTACATATCATGAACATGTTGGTTTGAATGACAAATGGTCGTAATTTTTAGTTCCCTCATATATGATCAATTACCAAGAAGTGTTAAGTTGTCTAGAATATGGTAATCTCATAAGCGTCCAATTATTTTCATCCTTATAGGTTTGTGGCATAGATTCTGTGTGTCAAGTAATGTTAAGAGTGTAATTCAACTTCGTGTATTTTGAATCCCATATCACATTCAAGGTGCTAGAGTATTCCTATTCGGGGTCGACGGATTTTTCCTACACTTTAGGAAATGAGTGGTTCACGTGCTTGAGTATTCCTCCTTAATGATTCCTATTTCCCATGTACTAACTTACTCCTATTCCTCATTTATGTATTAATTGAGGTAGTCACAATGATTAACCATGTTAGTATTGTTAGTAGTAACATTTTCTGTCTCTTAGTATACAACCTCATAAAGTACTCTACCCAGTGCATTAATGGATTCTTGAAGAACTCCAGCCTGATCTTGAACTTTGTTGTTCCTCATTGATTAGATCCCGATCCATTGAGTATTGTAAGTTCAGACAAGTCAAATATAAAGCTTTATAGTGTGATCACATATATATTGGATAGATAAAGTTATGGTCAATTTATGGTATCACATCTTAGGGTAACTATTAAGGGTCATCAAGGGTTTAGTGTGAGTGTACCCCTAAATGTTATGTGAGTTGATAATAAATGTAACATGATTGTATTACACATTAGGTTGCAATAGGTGTATGATATTCCCCGTAACTGTTCCTCATGTACTTTGTGTTTCCATATGCTTATGTCTAAGAAGATAGTGATAAAATGGAATTGTGGGTTATTTTTGTTATCATGAATTGCAATATCCAGTGGAGTGAAAATTGTACAATGGAAGTTATAAAAAGGTAAAGTCAATGGATAGTTATCTCATGCAAGATGTTATCTGTCATCCTTATTATGTATGTTTGGGAGTTGATATTATTTTTGAGAAGGTGTTATGATAATGCTTGTAAGTCGATAATGTCGTGTAGAAGGATAAATGTGTCGTGGAAGGAAAGTACTTTCGTTTGATTGAATACCAGTTAGTTTTGACTTGGAATGTACCATATAGGTGTTTTGATCTAAAACTGTGCAGTCCATGTTCTAGTATCCTTATGATAATGTAGTGCTTGTAATACTGGGATTAGGATTGTGGATATATACATTGTGGTACTATGTATAATTGTGGATGTGTTGTTGAGACGAATTTGGTGATTCCCTGGCAGGAGGATAGGCCTAGTTACAAAGGAAACTCTGCCGAAATTTCTGAAAACTTTAGGAGTTAGTGAAAATTTAGAGACTGGAGGTAGGTTAGAAAAGAGATGTATGATGTTAAAGTGTTTGGGAAAGACTATACACCTCATTCGAGGACGAATGATCCTAAGGGGGGAGAATGTAAGGCCCCAGAAAATTTCGCTAAGTAATATAGGATTTTGTGGTGCCACGTAGGCTAATTATTATATTTTATGTGCTATGAACATTATGGACATCAATTAGACTTGCTAAATATGAGTATGAGTCTTATGGTAAGTGATATGAGGTCCAAATGAAAGCCCAAGTGTATGCCAAATAGGAAAACTTTCGAAATAGGCCAAAATTCCAAATGGATTCACATAAGGCTCCACTTTTAACGACCATAGATAATTATGTATAAGGTTTTATGTGGTGAATAGCATATCAAATGAAAGCCCTTTGAGTCTAGTTTCCAACGCTTCAAACCGTTCGTTATTTGGACATTCCTACACAAAGTTATGATCAAATTACCAAAGGCTGGAAAATGCGATCGTGTGTCAGGTCAAATCTGCGATCCGCATTTCTACTCTGCGGTCCGCATGTTCGTTCCGCGGTCCGCATTTTGACCGCAGATTGAACCAGTGTAGCTCATTTTTGGCTGCCGATTTTGCGGTGCATTTTGCGGCCCGCATGTCCATTCTGCGGTGCATTCTGCGATAGCAGAATTGACATCGCAGGGTTATTTGTTTTATTTTTATAACCCGACCCCATTTCAATATATAGGCTTTGGGGTTCATTTTGGGGTCATTTCTTACTGATTTTAGAGAGAGGTGAGAGTATTTTAGAGAGAGAAGGAGGAACCCAACATCCAAATCATCCAAATCTTGCATCAATCTTCAAGAATCAAGAACCCAATAGCAAGTTCTTCATCTAAGAGGTAAGATTCTATACCCTAGGGTTTAATTTCGAGTTTGGTGTATAAGATGAGTTATTGAGGTATGATTCTTGGGTTTATTAGTATTGTGTATACATGCATGTACAACTTATGTTTATGGGAAGATTGTTTAACTTAATTAACTAAAGATTGGGTTAGGGAATGAAGAAATTCTTGAAAAGGGAATTTGAAATCAAGATGCCGAACTAGTATTTGATAAAATGCTCAAATGAGCTAGTTTCATGAATATCTTTCTAATATATGTTTAATTTTGTTATGTCTCATAGTAGATTGGAATTGCTAGAGTTTTGGAGTGTTGTAGTAACTTAAGGAAAGCTCAATCGAGGTATGTATGGCTAACTTTGATTCTTGTGAAATCGCCATTATGTGTGCAATTCGTTTGGCATGTGTTAATTTGAGAGATTGTGTGTAATTTGTTGATTTTGTTGTTGGGTATCTAATTGATGTTAAACTACATGTGGTGTGGTATGAAATATGAATTGAAAGATAACAAGGGAATTGGAATTGGTGAAGAATTGTGAATAATGCGTTATGATGGCCTTTATGGCACCTTGTGGAAAAGAAACGAAACACTTGAGAATTGGTTTATTGTGGAAAGAGACGAAGCACTTGAATTGTGGAAAATTGTTGAACATACTTGTGTGAATATTTTTGATTATGGAAATATTGTAACTTGGTTGTGATATTGTCTTGATAAGTAATTGAGAACATGGAACAATGTGCAAGTTGCTTATTTGAACTTGTTGAAATTGTGTGTAGTACCTTATCTGCTGTTTGAAATTGTTGTGTTTTAAACCGTAAGGCGGGGTCGTGTTGCGCGCCGCAACGTGAGGAAATAAGGTGTGGGTTGGGGTGATAAGGGTGGCCGAGGTAATAAGGGTGGTCAGGGGCAATAAGGATGGAAAGCGATCGAAATCGCTATTGAAAATTGATACAAAAATCAATGATGTGAAATTGTGAAAGGAGACAGCAGGAGAGTTTGCAACCTGGGGGGCACTGATTGCTCCTATGTTTGACTACTTGCAATTTGTGTGGTTGATTGGTTGTTGTTCTATTTGTTTACCTTGAACGTGTTTGTGTTGAGGCTTATCTGAAATGAGTAAAAGGTGGAAAACATGGTTGGCCGGCTTGATTAGTTTTGATGTAATTTAATGGCTTGAGTTTACTTGGGACAAAGTTTGTCCATACATACCAGTACAATTCAAGTGTACTGACGTCCCTTTTGCCGGGGACGCTACATTCGTATTATGATTGTAGGTGAATCGGTAGCAGGTACTTCAGCTCATCGGCAGTAGCATCCTTCATCTTCCACTGCCGTTTTGGTGAGCCCCTTTCCTTTCGGGGCCCTACGTGGCTCATGCCACTCTTGTTTAGACTTTATTTTGATTTTGTGTAAGGTATAGTCGGAGCCTTGTTACCGGCAAGTATTGTATCGTCCTTTGTATCCTAGAGGTTCCGTAGACATGTAAACCGTGGGATTCGAGGCTCATGTATATATTATGTTGGGCGTTGTAAAAAAACTGTAAACTTGTTAATGAATCACTCGCATGGTTATGTTTGTATATTGTGAAATCAGTTATAATTGGTATATATATATTTCCAGAAGTGAGTCCAGGCTTTTGTTGTTTCCGTTATTATTGGGCCTAGACTTCTGGATTAGTAAAAGATTATTACATCTATCCGGGTCTTAGTGACCCAGACCTGATTTGGGCTTTTGTTCAATAGCCCAGTTAATTCTTGAACATATTTCAGGCCTAAGTCACACATCAGGCCCAGACCAGAGACGAAGCAGTAGTAATGAAAACAAAAATGAGAACTCATGACAGAAAGTAGAAACTCAGAAACAAAAGAGAAATGAATTCGAACTATATTTTATTTATTAAGAGATAAATTCTATATAGAAACTAACAATATTGAATCCGAATCATGAAAATCGAACTTGCAGAAAACTTAATTGACAAGACTATTTTTACTTTATTCTCAAGAATTAATTCATGTCACTGATCTGAACTCTTTAATAACTAATTGACAGGAGACTACTTTAAACATGTGAATCAGAACTAAACTAACGATTCAGTCATTTACACCTAGCATTCAATTACCTAAGCTAAATTGACTCACTCGTAGATACGTAATTACATTTCATCATTGAGTCTGGTTGTATGATATTACGAAAAAACAGTCTTAACTAAGATATAATTTCGTTTCATTGTTACTGTTTAAGGACTTGTTTGGATCTAAGTGTCAAATACCAAATTAGATTACCTACATAAAAACTAAATAAAGTTATTACTGCGAGCTTGTTGTTATCAATTAATGTCAGGATTAATTAACCTTGTTGCATGATTTTAACCTATTAAACTAGGTCATTTGGCTACTATAACTATACTACTACTATTTACTACTTGTTACATTGTTTTGTTCGAGTTTTCACTTATACATACAATGCTATCCGAATGAATTACAAATATAAATTAATACTAAACAGGTAATTAGAAATGAAAAATGGAGAGATAATAAAATGCTTTTAAACAAATTTCTAAGTCTTCATTTTATCAAGCTTCAAAGTTACATAGCTTTGAACAGGGATGTGTACCTGGTATTGAAAGGAATGGGAAGATGGAAAATCAACAGGGCGGTGAAAATACAGCAACAACAACAGTAACAACCAGCAGTAGCTTCAACACCTCAATCCCGAAAATCCCAGCAATATGGAGAAAAACAAAAACCAGTAAAAAATAAACAAAAAATATTCCAGATTTTCTCTTTGTTTTGTCTTTCTAGCTTTGATCTCTTTTCAACTCTCAAAAGAAACTCTCAAAAATTAAATTTTTGTCCGTGTATACTTCTGTATCCAGAGTGTATATCGAGGGTATCTTGCTCTTTTTTTTCCTTATTTTTTCTTCTCTTCCTATTTTTCCTCTCTTTTTTCCACCTCTTTTTTCATAAATCTTCTCTTCTATTTATAGGCAAGAATTTTGAAAAATTTAAGATTTTTTTATTAAAAAGAAAATATTTTTTAATTTAAAGAAACCCCACTAATCCATGTTTTCCTCTCCTTGTTTTCTTCCTTGATTTCCTTGCCCCCAACTACTTTATGTTATGTGATTATGAATATTTTTGGCTAAAAAAATCTGAAATTTTCATTTTGGGCCAAGGGGTTTTGGGTTGGGTAAGGGTACTTAGGATTGGGCTTATAACTTAATTTGCAAGAGGGCCCAATCCAAAATTTTCTATTTTGTTATTCTTCATTATTCAACTTCCTAATTAATAAAGCCCAAAATACTAAGATTAATTTATAGAAACTAAAATTATCTTGAAACACTAATTAACTCAGAATAATAATTGTCACCTAAATTTAAATGGTAATTAAAATACAATCACACAATTTGGACATTAAAGGCAAAAACGCAAAAGATGCCTATTTTTTGTGATTTTCATTTTGTAAGATAAAATTAATTACTCCTAATTGTAGAATTAAACCCTAAATGCAAATGCGATATATATTTTTTTTAAATTTTTTTAATTTAACAAATAAATATGCACAAAAAAAGGACATTAAATTCGCAACAATTATAAAAACAAAGAAAAAATTGTTTTATTTGAATTTTGTGGGAATAACTCATATGTAGGGTAAAAATCACGTGCTCACAGCTGCCTCTCTTTGCTCGGAAACACGAAGAGTTTCAGTGCAAAGATAAGTGAGCAACTATGAACGATTTTTACCCGTTCGAGTATTCCGTTGTGAAGCATTTTGAAAAAGTTTTGACCGCACCCTGCTTCAGAGGTTGCCTACATATCTTGGGCTAAACAGGAATCAAGTCAGTGTAGTTCAGGAATGTCTAGTAGCTGGGACTACCAGGGACTATGATCTTACTGCTGTTGCTGTTGTTACTGATGTTACTGCTGACTGACCCCTTATTACACCATGGTAAAAATAAAAGAAACTATCCTAAGCTATAGTCTATGAATTACAAAAAATCCTATCCATGCCTTCCAACTTGTTCTTGTGTTGCCTTGATCTTTCATCTTGTATTTCTTCCAACGGTATTCTTGTTATTGCCTTGAACTTGTATTTTCTCTTCCAACGGCATTATTGTTATTGCCTTGAACTTGTTCAACTGCTTCAATTTGAAATATGCGTCCATTTCCAGGTGGACCCTTGCTTGCGACAAAATAAACAACCAATTTTTTTCTGCCCCAATATGATGACTGGGCATATCAAATTATTGAATGTTAGAATTTAAAGCAAAATTTCATTTTTTGAAAAAGTATTCCCTCGTTATACAGGTGGGCGCCTGAACAGAAATTAAAAAATGCAGAAATATATTCCCTTGTTATCCAGGTGGGCGACTGAACAGAAATTAAAAATGCAGAAATGTATTCCCTTGTTATCCAGGTGGGCGCCTGATGCATGAAATTAAAATTGCAGAAATGTATTCCCTTGTTATCCAGGTGGGCGCACGATACATGAAATTAAAATGCAGAAATGTATTCCCTTGTTATCTAGGTGGGCGCCTGATGCATCAAAATAACATTTTCATAAATGTATTCCCTTGTTATATAGGTGGGTGCCTGAACAGAAATTAAAAATTGCTGAAATGTATTCCCTTGTTTTCCAGGTGGGCGCTTGAATAGAAATTAAAATTGCATAAATGTATTCCCTTGTTTTCCAGGTGGGCGCATGATGATGAAATGCGAATGCAGAAAAATATTCCCTTGTTATCCAGGTGGGCGCCTGAACAGAAATTAAAATTGCAGCAATGTATTCCCTTGTTATACAGGTGGGCGCCTGAACAGAAATTAAAAAATGCAGAAAAGTATTCCCTCAGTTTTATAATGGGGGTGTGAATTTAAAAAGCTTATACCTCCTCTCTATTTTTGTATTTTCTTGATTGGTTGATTTTCATCGATGGATTCCCCCATTTATTGCTGAACTTTTTTTTTTTTAATGTTTTCTATCTTTCCACATTGGTCACATTCACTTTAAAGTGATTAGTGACGATTTATTCCTGTCTAAATCACAAAAACAAAATCTTATTAGTTATAAGCTGCTGGCAACTGGCATATGTCGCTCCTGCCTCTTATTGCTTTTCCTCTTATGCTTTATTTCCGGTGTGCGGTCTTTCAATTGACTATCTTCTGCAAGCTCTTTTGCATTTTCTTGTTTTTCACCTTTTTGTTTTCTTTTCTTTTGGCTCTGTTTGCCAACCTCCTTTATTTCTTTTCAACTCCTTTCTTTTTCTCTTCTGATCTAGTGTTATTTCAAATCTTATCATCGGAAGCTGGTAGTTAGCCTTCAAAGGATAAACAATGAAATGCAGGAAAATGAATTTCAAAAGGGTAAGGGTGTTTTGGAGAAATGACAGGACTTATCTGGGTATGTTGGCTGATACTGTTGACCATGCCATGTATTTAAACTCCGACCCAGTTCGTTCAATCCATTATTTTGACTCCAAATTTCTTGCAACCCAAACCGATCCTATATATTTTTTTTGCTTTGCTTTTCTCTTTTCGGAAATAACCCCTTGCAATAGACTTTTGGTGCCATGAAAGGTTTTTACCATTAAGACTATCTCATTTATTCTCTCTCAACCTCACAATCGCCTTGCAGTACCGTTAAAGGTTTTCACTGACAAGACTCTCTCATTTTTATTTCTCTCAACCTCACAGTCACCTCACGGTGCCGGTTAATGTTTTCACCAATGAGACTCTCTCATTTTTTTCATTTTTCATTTTTCCCTTTTGTCATTTATTTTTCTGCACCACTGATGTTGTCCAATGTACCGATCTTCCTTGATTCTCATTGCATTCGTTATTTTATTGAAATTGATTAGAAGGTCTTTCTTTGGACTGTAACTTGGTTTTTGGATGGGTTGAGAAAGAAAGGTATAAAGGCTCAAAATTTACGAGGGTTTAAAAATATTTACAACTCTCGGAATTATAAAACATAACTTCTGCCCCAGTTTCAATATGTGGGGGATTTTTGGATTTTTTCTTTATTGTGACTGAACCTCAGTGAGGCTGCCTACGTACCCTTTCGGGATCAAGTCAGACGAAGTTCAGAATACGCCATAATCTGTGATAATTACTTTGGGAATTCCAAATCGGCATATAATATTTTCATGCACAAAATCCACCACGGCTTTCTTCGTTACCGCTTTGAATGTCTTTGCCTCCACCTACTTAGTGATGCAGTCAATCGCGACCTAAATGAATCTATGTCCATTAGAAGCTGCAGGCTCTATTGGTCCGATAGCATCCATGCCCCAGGCAACAAATGGCCAGGCTGCAGACATCGTATGCAACTCATAAGGTGGGGAGTGGATTAAATCTCCATGTACTTGGCATTGGTGGCATTTCCTCACATACCTTATACAGTCCCTCTCCATGGTGAGCCAATAATACCCGATCTTAGAATCTTCTTTGCTAAGATATACCTGCTCCTATGAGGTCCGCAAGCTCCAGCGTGCACCTCAGTCATAATCTTATCAGCTTGTTGCGCATCCACACATCTTAGCAAGCCCAAGTCTGGTATTGTTTTATATATAATTCCTCCACTGAGGAAGAAGCCATTTGCTAAGTGTCTTATAGCTCTCTTCTGATCTCCGGTGGCTTGCTCTGGGTATTTTCCTGCCTTCAAGTATTCCTTGATATCGTGATACCACGGTTCTCCATCCAACTCGCCTTCCACAACAAAATAGTAGAATTCTTAGTACTTCTGTTAGGGGCTGAGTGGGGTTTGGTAGCGATCTCTATAGTTAATTAATGTGTTGTATTGTGCCTCTTATGGTAGTAACCGATTGGTATTATTGCATGTCATTCTACTTTTGGTTTTATGTTTAGATAATTATTTATTTGATTTATCCCGGATTTACTAACATTGTTTTATTTTGTTTTGTTTTGTTTGTTGATTTTCTCTCTCTTTTTCTGAGCCGAGGGTCGGCCGGAAACAGCCTCTCTACCCTTTCGGGTAGGGGTAAGGCCTGTGTACGTATTACCCTCCCTAGACCCCACTTTGTGGGAACATACTGGGTAGTTGTTGTTGTTGTTGTTCTAATCATACACCTATATCTGAAGTGGATCTATATAGGCTTTGTTCGGATGATGTAACATAGAGGATAGTGTGGTCAGAGCATCTGCTACTTTATTGTGCATTCTTGGGATATGTTTGAACTATATGGATTAGAATCTTTGGGATAGTTCATGTAGACAATGCCGATATAGTATCAATTTCGAATCTCTTGTCTCCCATTCTTCTTGAATTTGATGTATCAAAAGATCCGAGTCACCCATGACCATGATCTCTTGAACATCCATATCTATTGCCATCCTCAATCCCAATATACACGCCCCATATTCGGCCATATTGTTGGTACAGAAAAATCAAAGTTGAGCGGTAACGGGATAGTGTTGAATTTTTGAAATAAGCACTGCTCCAATCCTAACTCCTTTACTGTTGAAGGCTCCGTCGAAGTACATATTCCATCCTGGCTTATCACTTTGTTCTATTTCTTCAACATTCATTGCCTCCTCATCTGGAAAGTATGTCTTTAGTGGCTCATACTCATTATCCACTGGATTTTCTGCCAAGTGATCTGCAACTGCTTGCGCCTTCATCGCCGTACGTGTTACATGAATGATGTCAAATTCTGTGAGCAGAATCTACCATTTAGCAAGTCTTCCTATATGCATAGGCTTCTGGAATATATACTTTAGAGGATCTAACCGTGATATCAGATATGTGGTATATGCTGACAGATACTGCTTTAATTTCTGAGCCACCCAGGTCAATGCACAACATGTTCTTTCTAACTGAGTATATTTTACCTCGTGAGATGTAACTTTCTTACTAAGGTAATATATAGCTTGTTCTTTCTTGCCCGTTTCATTATGTTGTCCCAGTACACAACCAAAAGAATTATCAAGCACTGTCAGATATAAGATCAAAGGTCTTTCCGGCTCCGGAGGAACTAACATTGGAGGATTTGCCAAATATTCCTTGATTTTATCGAAGGCCTCTTGACATTCATCGGTCCATTTCACTGCTGCATCCTTCTTTAACAACATGAAAATAGGCTCACATGTTGATGTCAACTGAGCGATGAACCGACTAATATAATTCATCCTTCCTAGTAAGCTCATTACTTCCTTCTTGTTCTTCGGCGGAGGCAAACTCTGGACGGCTTTTATCTTTGATGTATCTAGTTCAATGCCTCGCCGGCTTACTATAAATCCCAATAGCTTCCCTGAAGGTACTCCAAAAGCGCATTTCGCAGGATTGAGTTTAACATTATACCTACGGAGTCTTTGGAAAAACTTCCATAAGTCCTTGACATGATCATGTTGCTTCTTGGACTTTATGATGACGTCGTCCACATACACTTCAATTTCTCGATCCATCATATCATGGAACATTGTCGTCATTGCCCTCATATAAGTAGCTCCGGCATTATTTAACCCAAACAGCATCACTCTATAGCAGTATGTTCCCCAAGGCGTAATAAAAGTTGTTTTCTCTGCATCCTCTTCGTCCATTAGGATCTGATGATAACCCGCATAGCAATCTACAAAAGATCCAATTTAATGTTTGGCGCAATTATTGATTAGTATGTGGATATTCGGCAATAGGAAATCATCCTTTGGACTAGCCTTGTTGAGGTCTCTGTAATCGACATACACCATGGTTTTTCCATCTTTCTTTGGAACTGGCACAACATTTGCTAACCAGTTGGGTTACTTAGTAACCCGTATGACTTTTGCCTCAAAGTACTTATTCACTTCTTCTTTTATCTTCACGCTGATGTTCATTTTGAACTTTCTCAACTTTTTCTTTACCGGCCGGCATTCAGGATAAATAGACAACTTATGTACCACCAAATCAGTGCTATGTCCGGGCATGTCATCATAGGACCAGGCAAAGATGTCCTTGAATTCGTGCAGCAGCTTTATTAACTCTTCCCTGAGGGAGACTTCTATGTGTACACTGATTTTTGTCCCCCAGACATTATCCTCACTCCCCAGATTGATAGATTTTGTTTCACTTAAGTTCGGTTTGGTTTTTTCCTCATATTGATTCAAGTCTTTACTTAATTCCTCCAGTATTTCCTCATCCTCATATTCAATTTCACTCTCATTCTCAATTTCTTGTATAATAATTCGATTGTCAGAACTGGGCCGGGAATCCTTCATGCATGACATCATCAGAATCAGCGCATATTGAACTGTACAAAAGGAAGAAAAATAAAAAATAAATAAAAATAAGGCGAAAATGAAGAAAGTAGAAGAAACTGCAGTTCATTCATATTTTAAAAAGATGAACAAAGACTGGGTACATTTGAGTTCAATGGGGGTGGGGACTACAAAAATAAAATTGCTTTTTGGAAATGATGATATATTTCGAAATCTAACTACCAAGACTCCCTCTTGATTGGAAAAGGAGTAGCTTCCCAATTATTGAGTGCAACACTAGACCCCACGAACTGAATATCTATCTTGCTGGTACCCTCGCCTATCTCCACCATGTTCACGTCCCCGAATAACATTTCAAACCTCGCCAGGAGTTCAGCATCAGGTCTAATCTCAGCATACCTTAACGTAGCAGTCACCAGATGTCGTTGTGTACCGGGCTTAGTAAAGGTGTTGGACAATATTAGGACAGGTTTAGGGAGGGTCCAATTTTTCTCTTTGGTTCTTTTGGCTTCCTGGATGTCGGTGTGGGTAGGTTTGAAGCCTAAGCCAAAGGTGTCATTGTTTACCAGTAGATGGACAGGTTGAGTTATTCCCTATAAGGCTATTCCTAGACCTTTTCCCGGTGTAAATCCATTCTTGATCATTTCTTTGGCTACCATCACTGCGGTAGATGCCACTGCAGGGATTGCAAGCTCTTTCCTTCTGCTATATTCTTCACTATCACAGTGTTTGTCACCTGATACACCCATGGACCCTTGTCCCCATCTGCTTCCTCGAAAGGCATTATGGTATTGCAAGCATCTTCCTCTCCGTGTATTGTAATTTCTTGCTGTTCCCATTCGAACTTTACCATTTGGTGTAAGGATGATAGTACGGCTTTAGCCGCATGGATCCATGGCCGACCCAGCAATAGATTATAGGACACAGTGACATCTAACACCTAAAATTCCATGGTAAAGTTTACCGGCCCAATGGTGACCTCCATCACAATATCTCCCAAGGTATTTTTGCTTCATCCGTCAAACCGTCGAACACTCACACTATTCCACCGGATTCTGTCAGGATTAATCTTCAACTTTCCGAGAGTCGAGAGTGGACAAATGTTTTGCACTCGACCCATTGTCTATTAAAACCTGAGTAACCACTGATTCTTCACTTTTGACGGTAATATAGAGTGCCTTGTTGTGTTCAGTCCCTTCGACAGGAAATTCATTGTCCAAGAATGTTATCTTGTTCGACTCAAAAATCTTGTTGGTAATCTTCTCAAGATGGCAGAGTGAGATCTTTTCGGGGACATGTGCTTCATTCAGTATTTTCAACAATGCCTTTCTGTGCTCCTCTGAGTGAATTAACAATGAAAGCAATGAGATTTGTGTAGGCGTTTTTCTCAGCTGTTCTACTATCGAGTAGTCTTGAGATTTTTTCTTCTTCAGAAATTCTTCTGCTTCTTCTTCAGAGACCGGTTTCTTCACACGACTCTCCTTTACCACTTTAATTTTTTTAACTCTTCCGGGGCAAAGCACCATCCGGAACGAGTGAGGACATGTGTTTTATTGACCTCCCCTGTAACTTCTTTTCCCTTGTACTACATTACTACAACCTTGTTGTAGTTCCAAGGTATGGCTTTAGTATCAACCACCGGCATTTGCACCACTGGCTTTATGATCACTGGTTCCATGCATGCTCGTTTTATTGTCAACAACGGCTTAACCCCCAGCACCACAATTTTCAAAGTTTCAACCACTGGCGGCTTTTTCACTGGCACCGCAGTTGTCGATTTCTCTTTCTCAACTTCTTTCTCCACTTTACTGTTGGGTTTTATCATCATTACTGATTGGGACAGCTTCCTGCTGCTCTTTTCTTGTTCTAACACTATCATGTGTGTCTCATGATTAGTCGGCAATGGATTTTGAATGATGTTTGGAGTCTCTGGAGCCTGTACCTCAATTTTCCTACTGTCAATGAGCTCCTGTATAGCAGATTTTAAGTGCCAACACTTTTCAGTATCATGCCCCAGTGCTCCGGAGCAATATTCACACCTGACTGACTGGTCAATGTTTCTAGGAGGTGGGTTTGGCCGTTTTGGTTCAATCGGGTTTAGCATCCCCAATTATTACAGATGATGATAGAGGCTGGTGTAAGACTCCCCCAATGGGGTAAATGTTTTCTTTGTTTGGGCTCTGTTTTTCATTTTTGGATCAGGTCGGAAATTGGGTCTATTTGGGTTCTTGTAGGTTCTGGAAGGAGGGTAGGTGTTCTGTGTATGATAAACATTTTGTGGGAGTTGGGCTTTCTATACATGAGGGGACGATGGGTAAGGTTAGGCTTGTGGGAGTGGATAATAAGGTGGAGGTGGGTTTTAAGGCGCTGGTGTGTATGGTTGGTATGGGCGAGGTGGGTGATGGCATATGCTTTGGCTCCGAGTCCGTGGTTTACTTTCTACAACTGAAACCTCTTCCTTCTTCTTCTTCTTTCCAATAGATCCTCCATTCCCGGTTTGTATAGCCTGATTCGTGGCCTTGATAGCAGAAAAGCTCATGATTTTGTTGGTTTTCAACCCTTCCTCTACAAAACTCCCCATTTTCACTACTTCATTGAAATTCTTACCAATAGCCGACCCAGATGACCGTAGTAAGTAGGCTCTAAGGCCTGCAGAAAACAATATACCATTTCAATCTCCTTCGTTAGCGGATCCACTCGTTCCACTTGTTCCCTCCTTCTAAAGCCATACTCCCGAAAACTTTCTCCGGGCTTCTTCTCCATCTTGGTAAGCGATAGCCTGTCTGGTATTATCTCCAAGTTGTACTAGAAGTGGTTGGCAAATGATTGTACTAGATCATCCTAGATGAACCATCTAGTGTGATCCTGACGTGTATACCACTCCAGCGCAGAACCACTCAAACTCTGACTAAAGTATACCATCAAGAGTTCATCTTTCCCTCCTGCACCGCGCATCTTGCTGCAATAACCCCTGAGATGGGCTACAGGATCCCCATGTCCATCGTACATGTCGAATTTAGGTAGCTTGAACCCAACCGGGAGCTGCACCTCTGGGAACAGACATAAATATTTGTATGCTACGCTCACTTGACCTCCTAGCCCTTGTATGTTACGGAAAGACTGTTCTAAATCCTCATCTTCCGTGCCATTTCCTCTTGTTCCAAGTTCTTAATGGGATTTTCTTCAGTGGTCTCCATCAGTGGGGTATAAGACTCATGCTGCCTAAATGTCGGCTCCGGCGGATAGTAATGTGTATCTTGCACATGGAACACCGGTTCACTTGATGACTTATGTAGAGCAACAGGTGGAGGTGCCACATACACCGGGGCAACCTGTGGTGGCTGGGGTGGAATTTGTTTAGATAGTGGTAGTGATGCCTGTGAAGTGGAGGCATAGTAGTGGTGGTAATCTGGGTACGTGGAGGATGAGTTCATGGTAGGTGGCTCGGGATTAGGATTGACGGGAGGGACATATGCTGGGTTGGCTGGATATGCGGGTAAGGGTTGACCCCTGGACCAAGCTTGGTACACTTCTGACATCTGCTGCTTGAGCTTATACATTTCCTCCTTCATCCTTACTACATCCACGACCTCCTCCTCTTGCACTGGGTCCATGATAGTCGGCTCAATTTCCTGAGATACAGCCTTAGTCATAGTCTTTGATCGTGTGTTGTAATGATGATTTTCCAGAGTACTAGTTGCCAGCTGAAATCTAGTTCTCATAAACAACAACACTTGTTAATAGTTAGTACATAAAAGGATAAGGTGAAATGATTGAAAAAATCACAACTTTTACTTTCGATCGTCATGCATCATCCCGGCACTTATTCCATTTTGAACCAACATCATCCTTTTTTTGCTTTTTCATCCATCCTTCCTTCTTTTCTTTCTTCCTCTTTTTTAATTTTCTTTTCCTCTCTTTTCTTCTTTCCTTTATTAATTTTCGTTCCTACTTATTTGCCTACCGTGCAAACAATTGACACAAAGCAAAAAAAAAGGATTAGCAACAACTTTTTGATCTTTTAATTTATATTCAAAAACATTGTTTTACAAGATGATGTTGTGCTACTAATGCAAAAAGAAATACGAATACAAAATGCATGCCCTATGACTACATTAATGCTCCTGATGCCTGCGAGACGTCGTTCGGTCTTGCCGCATGCCTATATGCTAATCCACTTTGGAGCCTATCTAGGTTGGACATGACTTGCTTCACAAAGAATTTTGACGGCTGATACAAATGTTGCTCGGGACATGTCTTCACACATTTGGCACTTTCGGGTGATATATTGAGCAATATGTACAATTCTTTCTCGAACGACCCCTTTCTCTTGAAGTAACCTGCTAATCTGTTTGGCGCGAGCATCTAAGGTGTGTTGGTTCTCTTTCTGCATCTGTTGTAGCTCGAACTCCAACCGATCCATAGTCATGTAACAATGCTCTCTTTCTTCTTTGAATTCTTTGATTATCTTGTTACTCTTGACAGTGGCTGTAATGACTTTCTTTCTTAAACGAACTACCTCAACCTCATGTTTGTCTTGTAGCTGCTGAACCAACATAGCTCTTTCCTGGGCATCTTTGGCCAGTTGTTTCCGAACCCTAACTAACTCTTTTTCTGCCTTGTCCAGATAGAAACTGTAGTCATTCACTTTGCACCGAAGATTTTCAATTAGCTTCTCGTCTCGGGCTAAGCGAACCGGGCTCTCGGATGCAATTTTCATTTTTGCAACTTGAGCCTTTAGAATTTCATTC
This sequence comes from Nicotiana noctiflora, assembly GCA_032618575.1. Classification (NCBI taxonomy): domain Eukaryota; kingdom Viridiplantae; phylum Streptophyta; class Magnoliopsida; order Solanales; family Solanaceae; genus Nicotiana; species Nicotiana noctiflora. The sequence continues at coordinate 46,402 of JASVEL010002014.1, read as the reverse complement.
TCCTTTTTCAGCTGCTTCTTTTCTCCTTCGTCCTGTAAATTGCTCTCGAACTGGAGATCCCGTAACTGTTTTTCTAGCAAGCTGATTTTGGCCTTATACTCGTTTTCTTTGGCCGCCCAATTTCTGTTTTCCTTAGACTGCTCCGCCAAATCTTGAAAGTGAGGTCTTTTTGATGGCCTATCATGCTCAATACCCCATCGATACCATAGCCGTGAGCACGTGATTTTTACCCTACATATGAGTTATTCCCACAAAATTCAAATAAAATAATTTTTCTTTATTTTTATAATTGTTGCGAATTTAATGTCCTTTTTTGTGCATATTTATTTGTTAAATTAAAAAACAAATATCGCATTTGCATTTAGGATTTAATTCTACAATTAGGAGTAATTAATTTTATCTTACAAAATGAAAATCACAAAAAATAGGCATCTTTTGCATTTTTGCCTTTAATGTCCAAATTGTGTGATTGTATTTTAATTACCATTTAAATTTAGGTGACAATTATTATTCAAAGTTAATTAGTATTTGAAGATAATTTTAGTTTCCATAAATTAATCTTAGTATTTTGGGCTTTATTAATTAGGAAGTTGAATAATGGAGAAGAACAAAATAGAAAAATTTGGATTGGGCCATCTTGCAAATTAAGTTACAAGCCCAATCCTAAGCACCCTTACCCAACCCAAAATCCCTTGGCCCATAAAGAAAATTTCAGATTTTTTTAGCCAAAAATAATCATAATCACATAACATAAAGTAGTGGGGGGCAAGAAAATCAAGGAAGAAAACAAGGAGATGAAAACATGGATTAGTGGGTTTTTTTAAATTAAAAAATAGTTTCTTTTTAATAAAAAAATCTGAAAATTTTCGAAATTCTTGCCTATAAATAGAAGAGAAGATTTATGAAAAAAGAGGTGGAAAAAGAGAGGAAAAATAGGAAGAGAAGAAAAAATAAGGAAAAAAAGAGAGCAGTATACACTCGATATACACTCTGGATACAGATGTATACACGGATAAAATTCAATTGTTGAGAGTTTCTTTTGATAATTGAAAAGAGTTCAAAGCTAGAAAGACAAAACAAAGAGAAAATCTGGAATATTTTTTTTATTTTTTACTGGTTTTTGTTTTTCTCTGTATTGCTAGGATTTTCGGGATTGAGGTGTTGAAGCTACTACTGGTTATTACTGTTGTTGCTACTGTATTTTCACCGCCTTGTTGATTTGCCATCTTCCCATTTATTTCAATACCAGGTACACATCCCTGTTCGAAGCTATGTAACTTTCAAGCTTGATGAAATGAAGACTCAAAAATTTGTTTAAAAGCATTTTATTATCTCTCCATGTTTCTTTTCTAATTACCTGTTTAGTATTAATTTAGATTTGTAATTCATTAGGGTGGCATTGTATGTATAAGTGAAAACTCGAACAAAACAATGTAATAAGTAGTAAATAGTAGTAGTATAGTTATAGTAGCTAAATCACCTAGTTTAATAGGTTAAAATTATGAAACAAGGTTAATTAATCCTGACATGAATTGATAACAACAAGCTCGCAGTAATAACTTTAATTAGTTTTTATGTAGGTAATCTAATTTGGTATTTGACACTTAGATCCAAACAAGTCCTTAAACAGTAACAATGAAACGATATTATAGCTTAGTTAAGACTGGTTTTTCGTAATATCATACAACCAGACTCAATGATGAAATGTAATTACGTATCTGCGAGTGAGTCAATTTAGCTTAGGTAATTGAATGCTAGGTGTAAATGATTGAATCGTTTGTTTAGTTCTGATTCACATGTTTAAAGTAGTCTCATGTCAATTAGTTATTAAAGACTTCAGATTAGTGACATGAATTAATCCTTGAGAATAAAGTAAAAATAGTCTTGTCAATTAAGTTTTCTGCATGTTCAATTTTCATGATTCAGTTATAATATTGTTAGTTTATGTATAGAGTTTATCTCTTAATAAATAAAATATAGTTCGAATTCATTTCTCTTTTGTTTCTGAGTTTCTACTTTTATCATGAGTTCTCATTTTTGTTTCCATTACTATTGCTTCGTCTCTGGTCTGGGCCTGATGTGTGACTTAGGCCTGGAATATGTTCACGAATTAACTGGGCTATTGAATGAAAGCCAAAATTAGGTCTGGGTCACTAAGACCCGGATAGATGTAATAATCTTTTAACTACTAATCCAGAAGTTCAGGCCCAATAACAATGGAAACAGCAAAGGCCTAGACTCACTTCTGGAAATATATATAGAGTTAAATTGATTAAGGGAAAAAATATTGATAGAAAACATAGTGACACTATAAGTATGGACTTTAAAAGATACACGGGACGAGCCTCACATAATAGCAAAAACAGTGGGGCCCTCTTTTAAGTAATTGATAAAATATATAATAGATTCGGGAAGGTTAATAGTGAATTCCATAACCTCTCCCAAAAGATTTAAAGCCATTAGACACTTATTATGCACGATTTAATAAATATACCTTCCTTAATACGAGTGTGCACTTGGTGCAACTCAAATCATAAATCCCGGAGAAGCCAAAATGTATTAAAAGTCACAGGCGTACTGGTTGCGGTGTGACTCGAAATACGTTTTCGCGACGTCACAATTCTTTAAAAATATTAAAGTTGGAAACACATACATATTGTTAAAAAACGTATAACAAGTCACGTAAAATTGAGAACGACGGTTGAGCGACCGTGCTGAAACCACGGAATCCGAGAGTGCCTAACACCTTCTCCCGGGTTAACAAAATTCCTTATCCAGGTTTCTGTTTCGCGGACTGTAATACAGAGTCAACTTCCTCGGATTCGGGATTTACCGGTGACTTGGGACACCATTATCTTCCCAAGTGGCGACTCTGAAAATTAAATAAAATCCCGGACCGATTGTCCTTTATTTGGAATAACTCCTTCATCTTTGTTATTATATCCTTCTCGGGTATTTTAACATTGAGGTATACCCAACGTATCTTTTAAAAGGGATCGTAAATAGGGTAGTAAAAAGGGAGGTGTGACAGCTCTGGCGACTCTGCTGGGGGCAGCAACCCAGAACTTCGGTTTCAGGGTTTAAGAATTCGAGCTCATTAGAATCGCCGTCCTCGATATTATTTGACTTTGTTATATGCTTTGAACAACATGTTATGTGTTTTACCGCTTTGATATTATATGGATTGTATATATAAATTGTGCCCAAAAACCCTTCTCTTCTTCACCTCCGGGAATGTGCTTACTGGTTGAGACTCCCCTATTTATTAAGTCACACCTAAATTAAGAAATAGAGGCCGGATAAGTTACAAAGCCGATTGACTCCGAGGGTCACCGGTACGTAGCCCCCTCCTCGATTCGAGTTGTCCGCTCGGGTACACGGTCTAGCACCATATGAAACCATAAGATATTGAACATAGGTCTAGGATGATTATTTGCATCATAACTGACTTAGGGGACTCAACACAGGGGTTGGGTCCGTCTAGGACATGTGACCCGGTAATTAAAGACCAAGCATACTATGTGTTGCATTTTTAATTGTCTTTGATCGTTATACGGACCGGAAAAATTCCCGAAAGTTGAAAAGAATATTCAAAAATGAAAAAAAGAGAGATAGAACTAGTGATAAAAGAGTTGTTGGAAATTTTGGAAATTTGGAAAATGAGAAAAAATGGCTTTGTTAAAATAATTGGTCAATTAATTTGACCGAACTACGTAGGTTTGATTCTCGCCATTAGGTGAGATACGTAGGCAACCCTTGAACGGGTCCAACCACCCTTTTAGAAAAAGACCAAAAATATCTTTTTCAAATAATCGAGGTGATCGCTATTTTAGAAATAGCCGAATGTTCCGAAAGGACGCCAGAAGGGCTGTTTTGGCAAAAATGGCCACTTCGAAAGTCATGTTTCCCCTTTTACAAAAATAAAAATGAAAATTTGCTTTGAAAAATATTTTTCATTTTTCTAAATAAAATCGCCTTAATAAATGTGCAGGATGAGCATGATACAGAATGAACCCTTCACTCTAATGAATAAAATCCCTTTGGAGCTAAGACTATGGTGGAATAACATGGGACATGAAGGACAGAATTGGGTCAAATGTTACTTAAAGGATCTTACGGGTTTAATGGACATAATTCCCCGAGGTGATATAATCCGAGCACTTGTCACATGTTGGGATCCTGCGCACAATGTTCTACATTTTTCGGACTTTGAACTTACTCCGACTCTTGAGGAAATTGCTTACTATATAAGGAAAAATGAGGTCCCCTTAAAAGAGAAATACCCGGTGGCTCCAAGAGCAATAACGGTGCACCGTTTCCTTGACTCCTTGAAGATTGCTCGAAACGTTCACAACGAGGATTTGGTTAACGGGTTTTGCTCCCTAAACTTCATCTACAGTAGATACGGACATGTCGGGGGTTTCAATGACCCCACGAACAAACTTTGTAGCAAGTCCAACCGAGCTAAATGGGAGGAGCATCGACGATTCGCTTTCCTAGTGGCATTTCTCGGGATAATCATATTTCGAAGAAAGGATATGCACATTGATACAAGAGTCGTCGGGGTAGCCAACACTTTGATTGTACAAGATAATTGCACTTTGGCTCCGATGATTGTAGCGGATATCTACCGTGCCCTGACTACATGTAAAGCAGGGTGCAACTTCTTTGTGGGATGTAACTTGATTCTGCAAATCTGGTTGAGAGAACATCTATGTCGTCATCCTTCATTCTCAAGCTATGGGCCGACTGAAAGAACGTGCCTCGAAGAATTCTATATGAGAACAAAAGAAGTTAAGCTGCCAGAGGGAGTTAAAGGTTGGATTTCATATCTGAGATCATTGACCGATAGCCAAATCGATTGGGCATACAGATGGTTGCCCCTCGATGAGGTGATTTGCATGTTGATGGAAGGGTCACACATCTTGATCATAGGTTTGAAAAGTATCCAGCCTTATGCCCCGTACAGGGTCCTACGATTGCTTGGAAGGTGTCAAGTTATACCAAAGGATGGGGACCTCAGTTTGCAAATATAGAGATTAGTCCGGATGGGCAATTCCCGGAAGCAAAGGTCCGACAGATTTGGAATGAGTGTCAAAATTGGAAGGCAGAAACTTGTGTGGAGAATAGATCGGGGAGAAGTATTGCCAGGGTACGCTGCATGGTATCGACGGGGTATTAAGCATGATAGGCCATCAAAGAGACCTCACTTTCAAGATTTGGCGGAGCAGTCTAAGGAAAACAGAAAATGGGCGGCCAAATAAAACGAGTATAAGGCCAAAATCAGCTTGCTAGAAAAACAGTTGCGGGATCTCCAGTTCGAGAGCAGTTTACAGGTAGCATCTGACGAAGGAGAAAAGAAGCAGCTGAAAAAGGAGAATGAAATTCTAAAGGCTCAAGTTGCAAAAATGAAAATTGCATCCGAGACCCCGGTTTGCTTAGCCCGAGACGAGAAGCTAATTGAAAATCTTCGGCGCAAAGTGAATGACTACAGCTTCGATCCGGACAAGGCAGAAAAAGAGTTAGTCAGGGTTCGGAAGCAACTGGCCAAAGACGCCGAGGAAAGAGCTAGGTTGGTTCAGCAGCTACAAGACAAACATGATGTTGAGGTAGCTCGTTTAAGAAAGAAAGTCATCACAGCCACTGTCAAGAGTAACAGGATAATCAACGAATTCGAAGAAGAAAGAGAGCAATGTTACATAACTGTGGCTCGGTTGGAGTTCGATCTACAACAACTGCAGGAAGAGAACCAACACACCTTAGATGCTCGCGCCAAACAGATTAGCAGGTTACTTTAAGAGAAAGGGGTCGTTCGAGAAAGAATTGTACATATTTCTCAATATATCACTCGAAAGTGCCAACTGTGTGAAGACATGTCCTGAGCAACATTTGTATCAGCCGTGAAATTCTTTGTGAAGCAAGTCATGTCCGACCTAGATAGGCTCCAAAGTGGATTAGCATATAGGCCAGCGGCCAGCGGCAAGACCTAACGACATCTCGCGGGCATCAGGAGCATTAATGTATCCATAGGGCATGCATTTTGTATTCATTTTTCTTTTTGCATTAGTAGCACAAAATCATCTTGTAAATCAATGTTTTTGAATATCAATGAAAAGATCAAAAAGTTGTTGCTAATTTTTTTTTGTTGCTTTGTGTCAATTGTTTGCACGATAGGCAAATAAGTAGGAACGAAAATTAATAAAGGAAAGAAGAAAAGAGAGGAAAATAAAATAAAAAAAGAGGAATAAAGAAAAGAAGGAAGGATGGATGAGAAAGAAAAAAAAGGATGTTGGTTCAAAATGGAATAAGTGCCAGGATGATGCATGACGATCGAAAGCAAAAGTTGTGATTTTTTCAATCGTTGCACCTTATCCTTTTATGTACTAACTATTAACAAGTGTTGTTGTTTATGAGAACCACATTTCAGCTGGCAACTGGTACTCTGGAAAATCATCATTACAGCACACGATCAAAGACAATGATTAAGGTTGCATCTCAGGAAATTAAGCCAACTATCATGGACCCAGTGCAAGAAGAGGAGGTCGTGGATGTAGCAGGGATAAAAAGGAAATGTATAAGCTCAAGCAACAGATGTCAGAAATGTACCAAGCTTGGTCCAGGGGTCAACCCTTACCCGCATATCCAACCAACCCAACATATGTCCCTCCCGTCAATCCTAATCCCGAGCCACCTACCATGAACTCATCCTCCACGTACCCAGATTACCACCACTACTATGCCTCCACTTCACAAGCACCACCACCACCATTGTCCAAACAGATTCCACCCCAGCCACTACAGGTTGCCCTGGTGTTTGTGGCACCTCCACCTGTTGCTCTGCATAAGTCATCAAGTGAACCAGTGTTCCATGTGCAAGATATCCATTACTATCCGCTGGAGCCGACATTTAGGCAGCATGAGTCTTATACCCCACTGATGGAGACAACTGATGAAAAGCTCGTCAAGAACTTGGAACAAGAGGAAATGGCACGGAAGATGAGGAGTTTAGAACAGTCTTTCCGTAACATACAAGGGCTAGGAGGTTAAATTAGCGTAGCATACAAAGATTTATGTATGTTCCCAGAGGTGCAACTCCCGGTTGGGTTCAAGCTACCTAAATTCGACATGTACGATGGACATGGGGATCATGTAGCCCATCGCAGGGGTTATTGCAGCAAGATGCGTGGTGCAGGAGGGAAAAATGAACTCTTGATGGCATACTTTAGTCAGAGTTTGAGTGGTTCTGCACTGGAGTTGTATACACGTCAGGATCACACTAGATGGTTCATCTGGGACGATCTAGCGCAATCATTTGCCAACCACTTCCAGTACAACTTGGAGATAATACCAGACAAGCTGTCACTTACCAAGATGGAGAAGAAGCCCGGAGAAAGTTTTCGGGAGTATGGCTATAGATGGAGGGAACATGCGGCACAAGTGGATCCACCAATGAAGGAGACTGAAATGGTAGATTGTTTTCTGCAGGCCTTAGAGCCTACTTACTACGGTCATCTGGTGTCGGCTATTGGTAAGAATTTCAATGATGTTGTGAAAATGGGGGTTTTGTAGAGGAAGGGTTGAAAACCTACAAAATCATGAGCTTTTCTGCTATCAAGGCCGCGAATCAGGCTATAAAAATCGGGAACGGAGGATCTATTAGAAATAAGAAGAAGGAAGAGGTTTCAGTTGTAGAAAGTAAACCATGGACTCGGAGCCAAAGCATATACCATCACCCACCTCGCCCATACCAACCATACATACCAGCGCCTTACAACCCACATACACCATATTATCCACTCCCACAAGCCCAACCTTACCCATCGCCCCCTCATGTATGGCGATCCCAAGTCCCACAAAACGTCTATCATACACAGAACACCTACCCTCCTTCCAGAACCTACAAAAACGCAAATAGACCCAATTTCCGACCTGATCCAGAAATCAGAAACAGATCCCAAACAAAGAAAACATTTACCCTATTGGGGGAGTCTTACACCAGCCTCTATCATCATCTGAAAGAATTGGGGATGCTAAACCCGATTGAACCAAAACTGCCAAACCTACCTCCCAGAAACATTGACTAGTCAGTCAGGTGTGAATATTGCTCTGGAGCACCGGGGCACGATACTGAAAAGTGTTGGCACTTGAAATCTGCTATACAGGAGCTCATTGACGCTAGGAGGATCGAGGTGCAGGCTCTAGAGACTCCAAACATCACTCAGAATCCATTGCCGACTCATCATGAGACACACATGATAGAGTTAGAACAAGAAAAGAGCAGCAGGAAGCCGTCCCAATCAGTAATGATGATAAAAGCCAATAGTAAAGTGGAGAAAGAAGTTGAGAAAGAGAAAGCGACAGTTGAAGTACCAATGAAAAAGTCGCCAGTGGTTGAGACTTTGAAAATTGTGGTGCCAGGGGTTAAACCATTATTGACAGTAAAAGGAGCATGCATGGAACCAGTGATCATAAAGCCAGTGGTGCAAATGCCGGTGGTTGATACTAAAGCCATACCTTGGAACTACAACAAGGTTGTAGTAATGTACAAGGGAAAAGAAGTTACAGGGGAGGTCAATGAAACACATGGCCTCACTCGTTCCGGGCGGTGCTTTGCCCCGGAAGAGTTAAGAAAAATGAAAGTTGTAAAGGAGAGTCATGTGAAGAAACCGGCCTCTGAAGAAGAAGCAGAAGAATTTCTGAAGAAGATAAAAGCTCAAGACTACTCGATAGTAGAACAGCTAAGAAAGACGCCTGTACAAATATCATTGCTTTCATTGTTAATTCACTCAGAGGAGCACATAAAGGCATTGTTGAAAATACTGAATGAAGCACATGTCCCTGAAAAGATCTCAGTCTTCCATCTTGAGAAGATTACCAAAAAGATTTTTGAGTCGAACAAGACAACATTCTCGGACAATGAATTGCATGTCGAAGGGACTGAACACAACAAGGCACTCTATCTTACCGTCAAAAGTGAAGAATCAGTGGTTACTCGGGTTTTAATAGACAATGGGTCGAGTGCAAACATTTGTCCACTCTCGACTCTCGGAAAGTTGAAGATTAATACTGACAGAATCCAGCAGAATAGTGTTAGTGTTACAGGGTTTGATGGAGGAAGCAAAAATACCTTGGGAGATATTGTGCTGGAGGTCACCATTGGGCCGGTAAACTTTACCATGGAATTTCAGGTGTTAGAAGTCACTGTGTCCTATAATCTATTGCTGGGTCGGCCATGGATCCATGCAGCTAAAGCCGTACCATCATCCTTACACCAAATGGTAAAGTTCAAATGGGAACATTAAGAACAGTACACGGAGAGGAAGACGCTTGCAATACCATAATGCCTTTCGAGGAAGCAGATGGGGACAAGGGTCCCTGGGTGTATCGGGTGACAGACACTTTGATAGTGAACAAGACAGAAGAAGGAGAAAGCTTGCCAATCCCTACAGTGGCATCTACCGCAGTGATGGTAGCCAAAGAAATGATCAAGAATGGATTTACACCGGGAAAAGGTCTAGGAATAGCCTTACAGGGAATAACTCAACCTCTGTCCATCTACCGGTAAACAATTACACCTTTGGCTTAGGCTTCAAACCTACCCACACCGACATCCAGAAAGCCAAAAGAACCAAAAAGGAAAATTGGACCCTCCCTAAACCAGTCCCAAAATTGTCCGACACCTTCACCAAGCCTGGTACACAATGACATCTGGTGACTGCTGCGTCAAGGTATGCTGATATTAGACCTGATACGGAACTCCTGGCGAGGTTTGAAATGTTATTCGGGGATGTGAACATGGTGGAGATGGGCGAGGGTACCAGAAAAATAGATATTCAGTTCGTGGGGTCTAGTCTTGCACTCAATAATTGGGAAGCCACTCCGTTTCCAATCAAGAGGGAGTCTTGTTAGTTAGCTTTCAAAATATATCATCATTTCCCAAAAAGCAATTTTATTTTTGTAGTCCCCACCCCCATTGAAATCAAATGTACCTAGTCTTTGTTCATCTTTTGAAAATATCAATGAAATGCATTTTCTTCTTCTTTCTTCATTTTCGCCTTATTTTTATTTATTTTTTCTTTTTCTTCCTTTTGTACAGCTCAATATGCGCTGATTCTGATGATATGTCATGCATGAAGGATTCCCGGCCCAGTTATGACAATCGAATTATTATATAAGAAATTGAGAATGAGAGTGAAATAAAATATGAGGATGAGGAAATACTGGAGGAAATAAGTAAAGACTTGAATCAATATGAGGAAAAATCCAAACCGAACTTAAGTAAACAGAATCTATCAATCTGGGGAGTGAGGATAATGTCCGGGAGACAAAAATCAGTTTACACTTAGAAGTCTCCCTTAGGGAAGAGTTAATAAAGCTGCTGCACGAATTCAAGGACATCTTTGCCAGGTCCTATGATGACATGCCTGGACTTAGCACTGATTTGGTGGTACATAAGTTTCCTATTTATCTCGAATGCCGGCCGGTAAAGCAAAAGTTGAGAAAGTTTAAAACGGACATCAGCGTGAAGATAAAAGAATAGGTGAATAAGCAGTTTGAGGCAAAGGTCATACGAGTTACTAAGTACCCCACCTGGTTAGCAAATGTTGTGCCAGTTCCAAAGAAAGATGGAAAAACCAGGGTGTGTGTTGATTACAGAGACCTCAACAAGGCCAATCCAAAGGATGATTTCCCATTGTCGAATATCCACATACTAATCGACAATTGCGCCAAACATGAAATTGGCTCTTTTATAGATTGTTATGCGGGTTATCATCAGATCCTAATGGTGGAAGAGGATGCAGAGAAAATAGCTTTTATTATGCCTTGGGGAACATACTGCTATAGAATGATTCTGTTTGGGTTAAAGAATGCTGGAGCTACTTATATGAGGGCAATGACCATAATGTTCCATGATATGATGCATCGAGAAATTGAAGTGTATGTGGACGACGTCATCATAATGTCCAAGAAGCAACATGATCATGTCAAGGACTTGAGGATGTTTTCCAAAGTCTCCGAAGGTATAATCTTAAACTCAATCCTGCGAAATGTGCTTTTGGAATACCTTCAGGGAAGCTATTGGGATTTATAGTAAGTCAGCGAGGCATTGAACTAGATCCGTCAAAGATAAAGGCCATCCAGAGTTTGCCTCCGCCGAAGAATAAGAAGGAAGTAATGAGCTTACTAGGAAGGCTGAATTATATTCGTCGGTTCATCGCTCAGTTGACATCAATACGTGAGCCTATTTTCAAGTTGGTAAAGAAGGATGCAGCAGTGAAATGGACCGATGAATGTCAAGAGGCCTTCGATAAAATCAAGGAATATTTGGCAAATCCTCCAGTGTTAGTTCCTCTAGATCTGGGAAGACCTTTGATCTTATATCTGACAGTACTTGATAATTCTTTTGGTTGTGTACTGGGACAGCACGATGAAACGGGAAAGAAAGAACAAACAATATATTACCTTAGTAAGAAATTTACATCTCATGAGGTAAAATATACTCAGTTAGAAAGAACATGCTGTGCATTGACCTGGGTGGCTCAGAAATTAAAGCACTCTCTGTCAGTATCACACCACATATCTGATATCACAGTTAGATCCTATGAAGTATATATTCCAGAAGCCCATGCCTACAAGAAGACTTGCTAATGGCAGATTCTGCTCACAGAATTTGACATCATTTATGTAACACGTACGACGATGAAGGTGCAAGCAGTTGCAGATCACTTGGCAGAAAATCCAATGGATGATGAGTATGAGCCACTAAAGACATACTTTCCGGATGCGTAGGCAATGAATGTTGAATAAATAGAACAAAGTGATAAGCCAGGATGGAAGATGTACTTCGATGGAGCCATCAACAATAAAGGAGTTGGGACTGGAGCAGTGCTTATTTCAGAAATGGGTATACACTATCCCGTTACCGCTCAACTTTGATTTTTCTATACCAACAATATGGCCAAATATGAGGCGTGTATATTGGGATTAAGGATGGCAGTAGATATGGATGTTCAAGAGATCTTGGTCATGGGTGACTCGGATCTTTTGATACATCAAATTTAGGGAGAATTGGAGACTAGAGATTCAGAATTGATACCTTATCGGCATTGTCTACATGAACTATCCCAGAGATTCCAATCCATAGAGTTCAAACATATCCCAAGAATGCACAATGAAGTAGCAGATGTTCTGGCCACACTATCCTCTATGTTACATCATCCGAACAAAGGATATATTGATCCACTTCAGATACAGGTGTATGATCAGAATGCTTACGGTTTTTCTATGGAAGGAGAGTTGGATGGAGAACCGTGGTATCACGATATCAAGCAATACTTGAAGGCACAAAAATACCCAAAGCAAGCCACTGGAGATCAGAAGAGAGCTATAAGACGCTTAGCAAATGGCTTCTTCCTCAGTGGAGGAAGTATATATAAAAGAACACCAGACTTGGGCTTGCTGAGATGTGTGGATGCGCAACAAGCTGATAAGATTATGACTGAGGTGCACGTTAGAGCTTGCGGACCTCATATGAGCAGGAATATCTTAGCAAAGAAGATTCTGAGAGTCGGGTATTATTGGCTCACCATGGAGCGGGACTGTATCAGGTATCTGAGGAAATGCCACCAATGCCAAGTACATGGAGATTTAAGCCACTCCCCACCTTATGAATTGCATACGATGTCTGCACCCTGGCTATTTGTTGCCTATGGGCATGGATGCTATCGGACCAATAGAGCCTGCAGCTTCTAATGGACATAGATTCATTTTGGTCGCAATTGACTACTTCACTAAGTGAGTGGAGGCAAAGACATTCAAAGCGGTGACGAAGAAAGCCGTGGTAGATTTTGTGCATGAAAATATTATATGCCGATTTGGAATTCCCAAAGTAATTATCACAGATAATGGGGCAAATCTGAACAGTCACCTCATGGCGGAAGCATGTCAGAGATTTAAGATCCTGCATCATAACTCTACAACTTACAGGCCAAAGGCAAATGGGGCAGTAGAAGCTGCAAACAAGAATATAAAGAAGATCCTTAGGAAAATGGTGGAGGAGTCTAGACAATAGAACGAGAAGCTGCCTTTCGCTCTTATGGGTTATCGCACAACAGTGCGCATTTGTATCGGCGCCACACCCTATTCATTGGTGTATGAGACAGAGGATGTTATACCCGTGGAAATTGAGATATCGTCACTACGAATCATAGCTGAAGCTGAGATAGGTGACGAGGAATGGGTAAAAGCTCGACTGGAACAATTAAATATGATTGACAAAAAGAGGTTGGCAGCGGTTTGCCACGGGGAATTATATCAACAAAGAATGGCCAGAGCATATAATAAGAAGGTGCGTCCTCAGAAGTTTGAAGTTGGACAACTTGTATTGAGGCGTATCTTACCACATTGGGCTGAAGCAAAGGGCAAATTCGCGCCAAACTGGTAATGGCCATTTTATGGTATCACGGGTGTTGTCTAATGGGGCATTATATTTGACAGACGTTGAAAGGAAATGCGTAGAGACTGCTATCAATTCAGATGCGGTTAAAAGATACTATGTATGATTCCTTTTCAATTGTATGATTGTATTTTGTTGTGATTTTGGAATTGAAATGATGAAGGCATTTTATTCTCTATCCAAACACTTTATCCATTGACATCCCCTTCGAGCCGTGTTCAATATATTCTTTCATACCCCTCTCTCGTAATTGCTTACGATAAAAAAGAAAAATAGCCAAAAGGAAAAAAAATAAAAAGAGAAAAAGCAAATGCAAGCAAAAGAAAAAGACAAGGAAATCGGGAAAAAGTCAAACGAAACCATGAATTATGGCGTATTCTGAACTACGTCTGACTAGATCCCGAAAGGGTATGTAGTGTAAGGCCCCAGAAAATTTCGCCAAGTAATATAGGATTCTGTGGTGCCACGTAGGCTAATTATTATTATTATATATGTGCTATGAACATTATGGACATCAATTAGACTTGCTAAATATGAGTATGAGTCTTATGGTAAGTGATATGAGGTCCAAATGAAAGCCTAAGTGTAAGCCAAATAGGAAAATTTTCGAAAAAGGCCAAAATTCCAAATGGATTCACACAAGGCTCCACTTTAAACGACCATAGATAATTATGTATAAGGTTTTATGTGGTGAATATCATATCAAATGAAAGTCCTTTGAGTCTAGTTTCCAACGCTTCAAACCGTTCATCATTTGGACATTCCTACACAAAGTTATGATCAAATTACCAAAGGCTGGAAAATGCGATCGTGTGTCAGGTCAAATCTGCGGTCCGCATTTCTACTCTGCGGTCCGCATGTTCGTTCTGCGGTCCGCATCTTGAACCAGTGTAGCTCATTTTTGGCTGCCGATTTTGCGGTGCATTTTGCGGCCCGCATGTCCATTCTGCGATAGCAGAATTGACATCGCAAGGTTATTCTTCTAATTTTTATAACCCGACCCCATTTCAATATATAGGCTTTGGGGTTCATTTTGGGGTCATTTCTTACTGATTTTAGAGAGAGGTGAGAGTATTTTAGAGAGAGAAGGAGGAACCCAACATCCAAATCATCCAAATCTTGCATCAATCTTCAAGAATCAAGAACCCAATAGCAAGTTCTTCATCTAAGAGGTACGATTCTATACCCTAGGGTTTAATTTCGAGTTTGGTGTATAAGATGAGTTATTGAGGTATGATTCTTGGGTTTATTAGTATTGTGTATACATGCATGTACAACTTAGGTTTATGGGAAGATTGTTTAACTTAAATAACTAAAGATTTGGGTTAGGGAATGAAGGAAGTCTTAAAAAGGGATTCGAAATCAAGATGCTCAACTAGTGTTTGATAAATTGTTCAAATGAGCTAGTTTCATGAATATCTTTCTAATATGTGTTTAAATTTGTTATGTTTCATAGTAGATTGGAATTGCTAGAGTTTTTGGAGTGTTGTAGTAACTTAAGGAAAGCTCAATCGACGTATGTATGGCTAACTTTGATTCTTGTGAAATCGCCCTTATGTGTGCAATTCGTTTGGCATGTGTTAATTTGAGAGATTGTGTGTAATTTGTTGATTTTGTTGTTGGGTATCTAATTGATGTTAAACTACATGTGGTGTGGTATGAAATATGAATTGAAAGATAACTAGGGAATTGGAATTGGTGAAGAATTGTGAATAATGGTTATGATGGCCTTTATGGCACCTTGTGGAAAAGAAACGAAACACTTGAGAATTGGTTTATTGTGGAAAGAGACGAAGCACTTGAATTGTGGAAAATTGTTGAACATACTTGTGAGAATATGTTTGATTATGGAAATATTGTAACTTGGTTGTGATATTGGCTTGATAAGTAATTGAGAACATGGAACAATGTGCAAGTTGCTTATTTGAACTTGTTGAAATTGTGTGTAGTACCTTATCTGCTATTTGAAATTGTTGTGTTTTAAACTGTAAGGCGGGGTCGTGTTGCGCGCCGCAACGTGAGGAAATAAGGTGTGGGTTGGGGTGATAAGGGTGGCCGAGGTAATAAGGGTGGTCGGGGCAATAAGGATGGAAAGCGATCGAAATCGCTATTGAAAATTGATACAAAAATCAATGATGTGAAATTGTGAAAGGAGACAACAGGAGAGTTTGCAACCTGGGGGCACTGATTGCCCCTATGTTTGACTACTTGCAATTTGTGTGGTTGATTGGTTGTTGTTCTATTTGTTTACCTTGAACGTGTTTGTGTTGAGGCTTATCTGAAATGAGTAAAAGGTGGAAAACATGGTTGGCTGGCTTGATTAGTTTTGATGTAATTTAATGGCTTGAGTTTACTTGGGACAAAGTTTGTCCATACATACCAGTACAATTCAAGTGTATTGACGTCCCTTTTGTCGGGGACGCTACATTCGTATTATGATTGTAGGTGAATCAGTAGCAGGTACTTCAGCTCATCGGCAGTAGCATCCTTCATCGCCCGTTTTGGTGAGCCCCTTTCCTTTCGGGGCCCTACGTGGCTCATGCCACTCTTGTTTAGACTTTATTTTGATTTTGTGTAAGGTATAGCCGGAGCCTTGTTACCGGCAAGTATTGTATCGTCCTTTGTATCCTAGAGGTTCCATAGACATGTAAACTGTGGGATTCGAGGCTCATGTATATATTATGTTGGGCGTTGTAAAAACTGTAAACTTGTTGATGAATCACTCGCACGGTTATGTTTGTATATTGTGAAATCAGTTATAATTGGTAAGGTATTTGGTTAATGAGAAATAATCAACACAGGGGTAACACGTGGGAATGAAAGGCACCCAGGTGATCACCACATTATCAAATAAAAGAATCATACCATTTTCACGTATATTTGTCTATCGACTCTTAGGGCCATAATTATCACATCAGACTTGGCACTAGGCCACATTTCATAACACAATCTCTTGTTCCTCGCATTTCACATCATTTTCTCATATTTCACATCAACATCATAATCTGTTTCATATTCCCTCATGTCACAAGTATCACCAGGTACAATTTCATTTCGAGTTCTCGATACATTGTCTACATTTTGTTTCTCAAAAGCATTTGACTTATTTCAACATGTCTATGCACAGAGGACTTCACACAGTTTTATTTAATAATGTGGTGATCATTTAAAGTGTTTAATTCGTAATTGTGATTTCCTTATTATTGTATGAAGCACATAGATGTATAATTTGATATGTGAACCCTACAGAAGGGCTATGATATGCATCCTATAGGTATGGAACTTATGTGAAAACTATGTGATCCATTTTATTTGGTAATGTGGTGATTGTTTAAACTTTTTGTTAAACCCTTATGATTTCCTTGCCCTTGCATAGATATATTCTTAAAAGAATCCAAATTACAAAATAGTTCATGCACATGCTCTTTTAATGAGACGTATTATTTACAAATTCTCCCGATCACGGTTCTTGTATGTACAACCTCCTATGGAATTGACCTCTATAATTATGTTCCTGAATTGAGTTATAACATTATTGATATTTCCTACTTGTTTTTCCTAAATTCTCAACAAAGGACTATTCCTGATGAATTTCTTACAGAAACGTCTCATTTAAATTGACAACATCTGCTCACTTGTGCCTATACATGCACCATTGTAAAGTTTGTACATGTGGTGCCAAGTTCCATGCAAAGTATTCAAGATTTGTGATCCTTCCCGAGTCACTCTTTTTCTCAGTTGTGTATATGGCTTATATGGCTTGAGCTGCCAATCTACTCTCTTGCAAGTAACATCATGAAAACCTTCTTACTATCAAGAAACGTAAAAGCATGCATCTACACTTATCCTACAAGTACATGTCAATTGAAATGGTCACTGTTTGCATAAATTTTTTTTGAAAATTGAGATCTTCGCATCCCATCATAGGAAGATCTTGTGTCGCCATAATTTTGGTTTCCACTTGAGATATCCCGTAGTAAGTAGCTCACTTGGTTTTTAGTGTTGTGGTTGCCCGTGATGTAGAATTGTATTGCAGTTTGGAAAATAGTATAACATAGGCATGTCCAACTCATAACGAATGATTATTCTCTCTTTATGTCTCCACAATGTTTTAATCGTATTCCTTATTTAGTGAATTCATTGTGCTAGTTCCCTACACTTGTACGACAACGATAAGAGAACATTCCCTTCTATGTATCACTATGACACTTCTTTTTTCAAGTCAAAACCTATGGAGATCTCATCATGAACATTTGCAAACCTTCAGCGATTATTGTGCACTGTCTCATTGTGTTTGGTTTTCTTCACACCCTCAACTTCTAGAATTATGGACTATGTCATTGTCATGTGTGGAGAGTTTTACTACCCTTGGTATCTCACCTTCTTGGCTAGGTATGAGTGTTATTTTCCTTCTCCCTGGAGCGTCGTGTTAACTATTAGAACCATCTAACCAATTCATGATTTTGCCCCAATATCAAGATTTCCTAGCTATTGAGTTTCACTCGTGAAAGGTCGAGATTAGATGACTTAGGATTTTTGTACATATCATGAACATGTTGATTTGAATGAAAAAAAAATGGTCGTAATTTTTAGTTCCCTCATATATGATCAATTACCAAAAAGTGTTAAGTTGTCTAGAATATGGTAATCTCATAAGCGTTCAATTATTTTCATCCTTATAGGCTTGTGGCATAGATTCTGTTCGTCAAGTAATGTTAAGAGTGTAATTTAACTTCGTGTATTTTGAATCCCATATCACATTCAAAGTGCTAGAGTATTCCTATTCGGGGTCGACGGATTTTCCCTACACTTTAGAAAATGAGTGGTTCACGTACTTGAGTATTCCTCCTTTATGGTTCCTATTTCCCATGTACTACTTACTCTTATTCGTCATTTGTGTATTAATTGAGGTAGTCATAACAATTAACCATGTTAGTATTGTTAGTAGTAACATTTTCTGTCTCTTAGTATACAACCTCATAAAGTACTCTACCCAGTGCATTAATAGATTCTTGAAGAACTCCAGCCTGATCTTGAACTTTGTTGTTCCTCATTGATTAGATCCCGATCCATTGAGCATTGTAAGTTTAGACGAGTCAAAGATGAAGCTTTACAGTGTGGTCACATATATGTTGGGTAGGTAATTTTATGGTCAGTTTATGAAAGCACATCTTAGGGTAATTATTAAGGGTCATCAAGGGTTTAGTGTGAGTGTACCCCTAAAAATGTTATGTGAGTTGATAATAAAAGTAACATGATTGTATTACACA
Organism: Nicotiana noctiflora; assembly: GCA_032618575.1. NCBI lineage: Eukaryota > Viridiplantae > Streptophyta > Magnoliopsida > Solanales > Solanaceae > Nicotiana > Nicotiana noctiflora. The sequence goes on along the minus strand of JASVEL010002014.1, from coordinate 27,676 downwards.
TTAGGTTGCAATAGGTGTATGATATTCCCCATAACTGTTCCTCATGTACTTTGTGTTTCCATATGCTTATGTCTAAGAAGATAGTGATAAAAAAAATGTGGGTACGAATTGACTCGATTGCACTGTATGATCATGATGCACTACTAGCAAGACTCGTGATGTCTTGATTTCATATGGACTGTTGATTGAAATGAAATTATATTCTTGTTGATGAACACCTTTGCGATTACATTAATGGCTGGTAAGGACAATTATGAACACATGATTGTTTGTTTACTATGAACTGACATCCTTGATGGTATGATGCCAAGTTATGGAATTGTGGGTTATTTTTGTTATCATGAATTGCAATATCCAGTGGAGTGAAAATTGTACAGTGGAAGTTATAAAAAGGTAAAGTCAATGGATAGTTATCTCATGCAAGATGTTATCCGTCATCCTTATTATGTATGTTTGGGAGTTGATATTATTTTTGAGAAGGTGTTATGATAATGCTTGTAAGTCGATAATGTCGCGTAGAAGGATAAATGTGTCGTGGAAGGAAAGTACTTTCGTTTGATTGAATACCAGATAGTTTTGACTTGGAATGTACCATATAGGTATTTTGATGTAAAACTGTGTAGTCCAAGTTCTGGTATCCATATGTTAATGTAGTTCTTATAATACTGGGACTAGGATTGTGGATATATACATTGTGGTGCTATGTACAGTTGTGGATGTGTGGTTAAGAAGATTTTGGTGATTCTCTGGCAGGTGGATAGGCCTAGTTACAAAGGAAACTCTGCCGAAATTTCGGAAAATTTAGGAGTTAGTGAAAATTTTGAGACTGGAGGTAGGTTAGAAAAGAGATGTGTGTTGTTGAAGTGTTTGTGGAAGACTATACTCCTCATTCGAGGACGAATGATCCTAAGGGGGGGAGAATGTAAGGCCCCAGAAAATTTCGCTAAGTAATATAGGATTTTGTGGTGCCACGTAGGCTAATTATTATATTTTATGTGCTATGAACATTATGGACATCAATTAGACTTGCTAAATATGAGTATGAGTCTTATGGTAAGTGATATGAGGTCCAAATGAAAGCCCAAGTGTAAGCCAAATAGGAAACTTTTCGAAATAGGCCAAATTTCCAAATGGATTCATACAAGGCTCCACTTTAAACGATCATATATAATTATTTATAAGGTTTTATGTGGTGAATAGCATATCAAATGAAATCCCTTTGAGTCTAGTTTCCAACGCTTCAAACCGTTCGTCATTTGGACATTCCTACACAAAGTTATGATCAAATTACCAAAGGCTGGAAAATGCGATCGTGTGTCAGGGTCAAATCTGCGGTCCGCATTTCTACTCTGCGGTCCGCATGTTCGTTCTGCGGTCCGCATCTTGACCGCATCTTGAACCAATGTAGCTCATTTTTGGCTGCCGATTTTGCGGTGCATTTTGCGGCCCACATGTCCATTCTGCGATGCATTCTACGATAGCAGAATTGACATCGCAGGGTTATTCTTCTAATTTTTATAACCCGACCCCATTTCAATATATAGGCTTTGGGGTTCATTTTGGGGTCATTTCTTACTGATTTTAGAGAGAGGTGAGAGTATTTTAGAGAGAAAAGGACGAACCCAACATCCAAATCATCCAAATCTTGCATCAATCTTCAAGAATCAAGAACCCAATAGCAAGTTCTTCATCTAAGAGGTAAGATTCTATACCCTAGGGTTTAATTTCGAGTTTGGTGTATAAGATGAGTTATTGAGGTATGATTCTTGGGTTTATTAGTATTGTGTATACATGCATGTACAACTTAGGTTTATGGGAAGATTGTTTAACTTAAATAACTAAAGATTTGGGTTAGGGAATGAAGGAAGTCTTAAAAAGGGGATTCGAAATCAAGATGCTCAACTAGTGTTTGATAAATTGTTCAAATGAGCTAGTTTCATGAATATCTTTCTAATATGTGTTTAAATTTGTTATGTTTCATAGTAGATTGGAATTGCTAGAGTTTTTGGAGTGTTGTAGTAACTTAAGGAAAGCTCAATCGAGGTATGTATGGCTAACTTTGATTCTTGTGAAATCGCCCTTATGTGTGCAATTCGTTTGGCATGTGTTAATTTGAGAGGTTGTGTGTAATTTGTTGATTTTGTTGTTGGGTATCTAATTGATGTTAAACTACATGTGGTGTGGTATGAAATATGAATTGAAAGATAACTAGGGAATTGGAATTGGTGAAGAATTGTGAATAATGGTTATGATGGCCTTTATGGCACCTTGTGGAAAAGAAACGAAACACTTGAGAATTGGTTTATTGTGGAAAGAGACGAAGCACTTGAATTGTGGAAAATTGTTGAACATACTTGTGTGAATATTTTTTATTATGGAAATATTGTAACTTGGTTGTGATATTGGCTTGATAAGTAATTGAGAACATGGAACAATGTGCAAGTTGCTTATTTGAACTTGTTGAAATTGTGTGTAGTACCTTATCTGCTGTTTGAAATTGTTGTGTTTTAAACTGTAAGACGGGGTCGTGTTGCGCGCCGCAACGTGAGGAAATAAGGTGTGGGTTGGGGTGATAAGGGTGGCCGAGGTAATAAGGGTGGTCGGGGGCAATAAGGATGGAAAGCGATCGAAATCGCTATTGAAAATTGATACAAAAATCAATGATGTGAAATTGTGAAAGGAGACAGCAGGAGAGTTTGCAACTTGGGGGGCACTGATTGCCCCTATGTTTGACTACTTGCAATTTGTGTGGTTGATTGGTTGTTGTTCTATTTGTTTACCTTGAACGTGTTTGTGTTGAGGCTTATCTGAAATGAGTAAAAGGTGGAAAACATGGTTGGCCGGCTTGATTAGTTTTGATGTAATTTAATGGCTTGAGTTTACTTGGGACAAAGTTTGTCCATACATACCAGTACAATTCAAGTGTACCGACGTCCCTTTTGCCGGGGACGCTACATTCGTATTATGATTGTAGGTGAATCAGTAGCAGGTACTTCAGCTCATCGGCAGTAGCATCCTTCATCTTCCACTGCCCGTTTTGGTGAGCCCCTTTCCTTTCGGGGCCCTGCGTGGCTCATGCCACTCTTGTTTAGACTTTATTTTGATTTTGTGTAAGGTATAGCCGGAGCCTTGTTACCGACAAGTATTGTATCGTCCTTTGTATCCTAGAGGTTCCGTAGACATGTAAACTGTGGGATTCGAGGCTCATGTATATATTATGTTGGGCGTTGTAAAAGCTGTAAACTTGTTAATGAATCACTCGCATGGTTATGTTTGTATATTGTGAAATCAGTTATAATTGGTAAGGTATTTGGTTAATGAGAAATAATCAACACAGGGGTAACACGTGGGAATGAAAGGCACCCAGGTCCGCTTGACTGGGGCTACCTAGTCAGGCGCCGGTCATGTCCCTCGATTTGGGGCGTGACATGTAGGCAGCCTCACTGAGGTTCAGTCACAATAAAGAAGAAATCCAAAAATCCCCCACATATTGAAAATGGGGCAGAAGTTATGTTTTATAATTTCGAGAATTGTAAATATTTTTAAACCCTTGTAAATTTTGAGCCTTTATACCTTTCTTTCTTAACCCATCCAAAAGCCACGTTACAGTCCAAAGAAAGACCTTCTAATCAATTTCAAGAAAATAACAAATGCAATGAGAATAAATGAAGATCGGTTCATTGGACAACATCAGTGGTGCAGAAAAACAAAAGACAAAAGACAAAAAGGAAAAATGAAAAATGAAAAAATGAGAGAGTCTCATCGGTGAAAACCTTAACCGGCACCGTGAGGCGACTGTGTGGTTGAGAGAAATAAAAATGAGAGTGTCTTGTCAGTGAAAACCTTTAACGGCACTGCAAGGCGATTGTGAGGTTGAGAGAGAATAAATGAGAGAGTCTTATTGGTGAAAACCTTTCATGGCACCATAAGGCGATTGCAAGGGGTTACTTCTGAAAAGAGAAAAGCAAAGCAAAAAAAAATATATAGGATCGGTTTGGGTTGCAAGAAATTTGGAGTCAGAATAATGGATTGAACGAACTGGGTCAGAGTTTAAATACATGGCATGGTCAACAGAATCAGCCAACATACCCAGATAAGTCCTATCACTTCTCCAAAACACCCTTACCCTTTTGAAATTCATTTTCCTGCATTTCATTGTTTATCCTTTGAAGGCTAACTACCAGCTTTTGATGATAAGTTTTGAAATAACACTAGATCAGAAGAGAAAAAGAAAGGAGTTAAAAATAGATAAAGGAGGTTGGAAAACAGAGCCAAAAGAAAAGAAAACAAAAAGGTGAAAAACAAGAAAATACAAAAGAGCTTGTAGAAGATAGTCAATTGAAAGACCGCACACCGGAAAAAAAGCATAAGAAGAAAAGCAATAAGAGGCAGGAGCGGAAGATGCCAGTTGCCAGCAGCTTATAACTAATAAGATTTTGTTTTTGTGATTTAGACAGGAACATTTTGTCACTAATCACTTTAAAGTGAATGTGACCAATGTGGAAAGATAGAAAACATTAAAAAAGAAAGTTCAGCAATAAATGGGGGAATCCATGGATGAAAATCAACCAATCAAGAAAATACAAAAACAACGAGGTGGTATAAGCTTTTTAAGTTCACACCGCAATTATCAAATTGAGGGAATATTTTTTTGCATTTTTTAATTTTTGTTCAAGCGCCCACCTGTATAACAAGGGAATACATTTCTTCAACTTTAATTTCTGTTCAGGCGCCCACCTGGATAACAAGGGAATACATTTCTGCAATTTTAATTTTTGTTCAGGCGCCCACCTGTATAACAAGGGAATACATTTCTGCAATTTTAATTTCTGTTCAGGCGCCCACCTGGATAACAAGGGAATACATTTCTCCAATTTTAATTTCTGTTCGGGCGCCCACCTGGATAACAAGGGAATACATTTCTGCAATTTTAATTTCTGTTCAGGCGCCCACCTGGATAACAAGGGAATAAATTTCGCAATTTTAATTTCTGTTCAGGCGCCCAACTGGAAAACAAGGGAATATATTTCTGCAATTTTAATTTCTGTTCGGGCGCCCACCTGGAAAACAAGGGAATACATTTCTGCAATTTTAATTTCTGTTCAGGCGCCCACCTGTATAACAAGGGAATACATTTCTGCAATTTTAATTTCTGTTCAGGAGCCCACCTGGATAACAAGGGAATACATTTCTGCAATTTTAATATCTGTTCAGCCGCCCACCTTGATAACAAGGGAATACATTTTTGCAATTTTAATTTCTGTTCAGGCGCCCACTTGTATAACAAGGGAATACATTTCTGCAATTTTAATTTCTATTGAGGTGCCCACTGGATTACAAGGGAATATTTTTCTGCATTTTTTAATTTCTGTTCAGGCGCCAACCTATATAACATAGGAATACATTTCTACAATTTTAATTTCTGTTCAGGTGCCCACCTAGATAACAAGGGAATACATTTCTGCCATTTTAATTTCTGTTCAGGCGCCCACCTGTATAACAAGGGAATACATTTCTGCACTTTTAATTTTTGTTCAGGCGACCACCTGGATAACAAGGGAATACAATTCTGCAATTTTAATTTCTGTTCCGGCGCCCACCTGTATAACAAGGGAATACATTTCTGCAATTTTTATTTCTGTTCAGGCGCCCACCTGTATAACAAGGGAATACATTTCTGCAATTTTAATTTCTGTTCAGGCGCCTACCTAGATAACAAGGGAATACATTTCTGCGATTTTAATTTCTGTTCAGGCGCCCACCTGTATAATAAGGGAATACATTTCTGTATTTTTAATTTCTGTTCAGGCGCCCACCTGGATAACACGGGAATATTTTCTGCATTTTTAATTTCTGCATCACGCGCCCACCTGGATAACAAGGGAATATTTTTCTGCATTTTTAATTTCTGTTCAGGCGCCCACCTGGATAATAAGGGAATACATTTCTGCATTTTTTAATTTCTGTTCTGGCGCCCACCTGTATAACGAGGGAATACATTTTCTGCATTTTTTATTTCTATTCGGCTACCCACCAGGAAAATGAGGGAATACTTTTTTAGAAAATGAAATTTTTCTTTAAATTCTAACATTCAATAATATGATGTGCCCAGTCATCATACTGGGGCAGGAAAAAAAATTTGGTTGTTTATTTCGTCGCAAGCAGGGGTACACCTGAAAACAGACGCATATTTCAAATTGAAGCAGTTGAAAAAGTTCAAGGCAATAACAATAATGCCGTTTGAAGAAAAAATACAAGTTCAAGGCAAAAACAAGAATGCCGTGAGAAGAATACAAGTTCAAGGCAATAACAAGAATGCCGTTGGAAGAAATACAAGATGAAAGATCAAGTCAACACAAGAACAAGTTGGAAGGCATAGATAGGATTTTTTGTAATTCATAGACTATAGCTTAGGATAGTTTCTTTAATTTTTACCATAGTGTAATAAGGGTCAGTCAGCAGTAACAGCAGTAACAACAGCAACAACAGTGAGATCATAGTCCCTGGACATTCCTGAACTATACTGACCTGATTCCTGTTTAGCCCAGGATATGTAGGCAACCTCTAAAGTAGGGTGCGGTCAAAACTTTTTCAAAATGCTTCACAACGGAATACTCGAACGGGTAAAAATCGTTCATAGTTTCTCACTTATCTATGCACTAAAACTCTTCGTGTTCCCGAGCAAAGAGGGGCAGCGGTGAGCACGTGATTTTTACCCTACATATGAGTTATTCCCACAAAATTCAAATAAAATAATTTTTTCTTTGTTTTTATTATTGTTGCTAATTTAATGTCCTTTTTGTGCATATTTATTTGTTAAATTAAAAAAAATAATAAAAAAATATATATATCACATTTACATTTAGGATTTAATTCTACAATTAGGAGTAATTAATTTTATCTTACAAAATAAAAACCACAAAAATAGGCATCATTTGCATTTTTGCCTTTAATGTCCAAATTGTGTGATTGTATTTCAATTACCATTTAAATTTAGGTGACAATTATTATTCTGATTTAATTAGTATTTCAAGATAACTTAGTTTTTATAAATTAATCTTAGTATTTTGGGCTTTATTAATTAGGAAGTTGAATAATGGAGAAGAACAAAATAGAAAAATTTGGATTGGGCCACCTTGCAAATTAAGTTACAAGCCCAATCCTAAGCACCCTTACCCAACCCAAAACCCCTTGGCCTAAAAAGAAAATTTCAGATTTTTTTAGCCAAAAATAATCATAATCACATAACATAAAGTAGTGGGGGCAAGGAAATCAACGAAGAAAACAAGGAGAGGAAAACATGGATTAGTGGGCTTTCTTTAAATAAAAAAATATTTTCTTTTTAATAAAAAAATCTAAAATTTTTTAAAATTCTTGCCTATAGATAGAAGAGAAGATTTATGAAAAAACAGGTGGAAAAAAGAGAGGAAATAAAGGAAGAGAAGAAAAAATAAGGAAACAAAGAGAGTAGTATACACTCGATATACACTCTGGATACAAAAGTATACCTAGACCAAAATTCAATTTTTGAGAGTTTCTTTTGAGAATTGAAAAGAGTTCAAAGCTAGAAAGACAAAACAAAGAGAAAATCTGGAATAGTTTTTTTATTTTTTTTTCAGGTTTTTGTTTTTCTCCGTATTGCTGGGATTTTCGGGATTGAGGTGTTGAAGCTACTGCTGGTTGTTGCTGTTGTTGTTGCTGTATTTTCACCGCCCTGTTGATTTGCCATCTTCCCATTCCTTTCAATACCAGGTACACATCCCTGCTTGAAGCTATATAACTTTGAAGCTTGATGAAATGAAGAATCGGAAATTTGGTTAAAAGCATTTTATTATCTCTCCATTTTTCTTTTCTAATTACCTGTTTAGTATTAATTTAGATTTATAATTCATTAGGATAACATTGTATTTATAAGTGAAAACTCGAACAAAACACTATAATAAGTGGTAAATTATAGTAGTATAGTTATAGTAGCTAAATCACCTAGTTTAATAGGTTAAAATCATGAAACAAGGTTAATTAATCCTGACATGAATTGATAACAACAAGCTCGCAGTAATAACTTTAATTAGTTTTTATGTATGTAATCTAATTTGGTATTTGATACTTAGATCCAAACAAGTTCTTAAACAGTAACAATGAAACGAAATTATAGCTTAGTTAAGACTGGTTTTTCGTAATATCATACAACCAGACTCAATGATGAAATGTAATTAAGTATTTGGGAGTGAGTCAATTTAGCTTAGGTAATTGAATGCTAGGTGTAAATGACTGAATCGTTAGTTTAGTTCAGATTCACATATTTAAAGTAGTCTCATGTCAATTAGTTATTAAAGAGTTCAGATCAGTGACATGAATTAATCCTTGAGAATAAAGTAAAAACAGTTTTGTCAATTAAGTTTTCTGCATGTTCGATTTTCATGATTCAGATTCAATATTGTTAGTTTCTGTATAAAATTTATCTCTTAATAAACAAAATATAGTTCGAATTCATTTCTCTTTTGTTTCTGAGTTTCTACTTTTATCATGAGTTCTCATTTTTGTTTTCTTACTACTGCTTCGTCTCTGGTCTGGGCCTGATGTGTGACTTAGGCCTGGAATATGTTAAAGAATTCACTGGGCTATTGAACGAAATCCAAAATCAGGTCTGGGTCACTAAGACCCGGATAGATGTAATAATCTGTTAACTACTAATCCAGAAGTCCAGGCCAAATAACAATGGAAACAGCAAAGGCCTAGACTCACTTCTGGATATATATATAGTTAAATTGATTAACGGAAAAAACATTGATAGAAAATACAGTGACACTATAAGTATGGACTTTAAAAGATACGCGGGACGAGCCTCACATAATAGCAAAAACAGTTGGGCCCCCTTTTAAGTAATTGATAAAATATATAATAGATTCGGAATGGTTAATAGCGAATTCCATAACCTCTCCCAAAAGAATTAAAGCCGTTAGACACTTATTAGGCATGATTTAATAAATATACCTTCCTTAATACGAGCGTGCACTTTGCGCAACTCAAATCATAAATCCCGGCGAAGCCGAAATGTATTAAAAGTCACAGGCGTACTGGTTGCGGTGTGACTCGAAATACGTTTTCGCGACGTCACAATTCTTTAAAAATATTAAAGTTGGAAACACATACATATTGTTAAAAAACATATAACAAGTCACGTAAAATTGAGAACGACGGTTGAGCGACCGTGCTGAAACCACGGAATCCGGGAGTGCCTAACACCTTCTCCCGGGTTAACAGAATTCCTTATCCACGTTTATGTTTTGCGGACTGTAATACAGAGTCAACTTCCTCGGAGTCGGGATTAACCGGTGACTTGGGACACCATTTTCTTTTGGCTATTTTTCTTTTGTATCATAAGCAATTCCGAGAGAGGGGTATGAAAGAATATATTAAACACGGCTTGAAGGGGATGTTAATAGATAAAGTGTTTGGATAGAGAATAAAATGCCTTCATCATTTCAATTCCAAAATCACAACAAAATACAATCATACAATTGAAAAGGAATCATACATAGTATCTTTTAACCGCATCTGAATTGATAGCAGTCTCTACACATTTTCCTTCAACGTCTGTCAAATATGATGCCCCATTAGACAACACCCGTGATACCATAATTGGCCCTTGCCAGTTTGGTGCGAAGTTGCCCTTTGCTTCAGCCCAATGTGGTAAGATACGCCTCAATACAAGTTGTCCAACTTCAAACTTCCGAGGACGCACCTTCTTATTATATGCTCTGGCCATTCTTTGTTGATACAATTGCCCGTGGAAAACCGCTGCCAACTTCTTCTCGTAAATCAGATTTAATTGTTCCAGTCGGGCTTTTACCCATTCCTCGTCACCTATCTCAGCTTCATCTATGATTCGTAGTGACGGTATCTCAATTTTCGTGGGTATAACAACGTCTGTCCCATACACCAATGAATAAGGTGTGTCACCAATAGAAGTGCGCACTATTGTGCGATAATCCATAAGAGCGAAAGGCAGCTTCTCATTCCATTGTCTAGACTCCTCCACCATTTTCCTAAGGATCTTCTTTATATTCTTGTTTGCAGTTTCTACTACCCCATTTGCCTTTGGCCTATAAGGTGTAGAGTTACAATGCAGGATCTTAAATCTCTGAAATGTTTCCGCCATGAGGTGACTGTTCAGATTAGCCCCGTTATCTGTGATAATTACTTTGGGAATTCCAAACCGGCATATAATATTTTCATGCACAAAATCCACCACGGCTTTTTTCGTCACCGCTTTGAATGTCTTTTCCTCCACCCACTTAGTGAAGTAGTCAATCGCAACCAAAATGAATCTGTGTCCATTAGAAGCTGCATGCTCTATTGGTCCAATAGCATCCATGCCCCAGGCAACAAATGGCCAGGGTGTAGACATCGTATGCAATTCATAAGGTGAGGAGTGGATTAAATCTCCATGTACTTGGCATTGGTGGCATTTCCTCACATACCTGATACAGTCCCGCTCCATGGTAAGCCAATAATACCCGGCTCTCAGAATCTTCTTTGCTAAGATATACCCGCTCATATGAGGTCCGCAAGCTCTAGCGTGTACCTCAGTTATAATCTTATCAGCTTGTTGTGCATCCACACATCTCAGCAAGCCCAAGTCTGGTGTTCTTTTATATACAATTCCTCCACTGAGGAAGAAGCCATTTGCTAAGCGTCTTATATCTCTCTTCTGATCTCCGGTGGCTTGCTCTGGGTATTTTCCTGCCTTCAAGTATTCCTCGATATCGTGATACCACGGTTCTCCATCCAACTCTCCTTCCAAAGCAAAACAGTAAGCATTCTGATCATACACCTGTATCTGAAGTGGATCTATATAGGCTTTGTTCGGATGATGTAACATAGAGGATAGTGTGGCTAGAGCATCTGCTACTTCATTGTGCATTCTTGGGATATGTTTGAACTCTATGGATTGGAATCTTTGGGATAGATCATGTAGACAATGCCGATAAGGTATCAATTTCGAATCTCTTGTCTCCCATTCTCCCTGAATTTGATGTATCCAAAGATCTGAGTCACCCATAATAAAGATATCTTGAACATCCATATCTATTACCATCCTCAATCCCAATATACACGCCTCATATTCGGCCATATTGTTGGTATAGAAAAATCAAAGCTGAGCGGTAACGGGATAGTGTTGACACATTTCTGAAATAAGCACTGCTCCAATCCCAACTCATTTACTGCTGACAGCTCCGTCGAAGTACATCTTCTATCCTGGCTTATCACTTTGTTCTATTTCTTCAACATTCATTGCCACCTCATCTGGAAAGTATGTCTTTAGTGGCTCATACTCATCATCCACTGGATTTTCTGCCAAGTGATCTGCAACTGCTTGCGCCTTCATCGCCTTACGTGTTACATAAATGATGTCAAATTCTGTGAGCAAAATCTGCCATTTAGCAAGTCTTCCCGTAGGCATGAGCTTCTGGAATATATACTACAGAGGATCTAACCGTGATATCAGATATGTAGTGTATGCTGACAAATAGTGCCTCAATTTCTGAGCCACCCAGGCCAATGCACAACATGTTCTCTCTAACCGAGTATATTTTACCTCGTAAGATGTGAATTTCTTACTAAGGTAATATATAGCTTGCTCTTTCTTGCCAGTCTCATTGTGCTGTCCTAGTAAACAGTCAAAAGAATTATCAAGCACAGTCAGATATAAGATCAAAGGTCTTCCCGGCTCCGGAGGAACTAACACTGGAGGATTTGCCAAATATTCCTTGATTTTATCGAAGGCCTCCTGACATTCATCGGTCCATTTCACTGCTGCATCCTTCTTTAACAACTTGAAAATAGGCTCACATGTTGATGTCAACTGAGCGATGAACCGACTAATATAATTCAGCCTTCCTAGTAAGCTCATTACTTCCTTCTTGTTCTTCAGCGGAGGCAAACTCTGGATGGGTTTTATCTTTGACGGATCTAGTTCAATGCCTCATCTACTTACAATAAATCCCAATAGCTTCCCTGAAGGTACTCCAAAAGCACATTTCGCAGGATTGAGTTTAAGATTATACCTTCGGAATCTTTGGAAAAACTTCCTCAAGTCCTTGACATGATCATGTTGCTTCTTGGACTTTATGATGACGTCGTCCACATACACTTCTATTTCTCGATGCATCATATCATGGAACATTGTGGTCATTGCCGTCATATAAGTAGCTTCGACATTCTTTAACCTAAACGGAATCACTCTATAGTAGTACGTTCCTCAAGGCGTAATAAAAGTGGTTTTCTCTGCATCATCTTTATCCATTAGGATCTGATGATAACCCGCATAGCAATCTACAAAAGAGCCATTTCATGTTTGGCACAATTGTCGATTAGTATGTGGATATTCGGCAATGGGAAATCATTCTTTGGACTCGCCTTGTTGAGGTCTCTGTAATCAACACACACCCTAGTTTTTCCATCTTTCTTTGGAACTGGCACAACATTTGCTAACCATGTGGGGTACTCAATAACCCGTATGACTTTTGCCTCAAACTGCTTATTCACTTCTTCTTTTATCTTCACGCTGATGTCCGTTTTGAACTTTCTCAACTTTTGCTTTACCGGCCGGCATTCGGGATAAATAGGCAACTTATGTACCACCAAATCAGTGCTAAGTCCGGGCATCTCATCATAGGACCAGGCAAAAATGTCCTTGAATTCGTGCAGCAGCTTTATTAACTCTTCCCTGAGGGAGACTTCTAAGTGTACACTGATTTTTGTCTCCCGGACATTATCCTCACTCCCCAAATTGATAGATTCTGTTTCACTTAAGTTTGGTTTGGGTTTTTCCTCATATTGATTCAAGTCTTTACTTATTTTCTCTAGTATTTCCTCATACTCATATTCTATTTAACTCTCATTCTCAATTTCTTGTATAATAATTCGATTGTTAGAACTCGGACGAGAATCCTTCATGCATGACATATCATCAGAATCAACGCATATTGAACTGTACAAAAGGAAGAAAAAGAAAAATTAAATATAAATAAGGCGAAAATGAAGAAAGAAGAAGAAACTGAATTTCATTGATATTTTCAAAAGATGAACAAAGGCTGGGTACATTTGATTTCAATGGGGGTGGGGACTATAAAAATAAAATTGCTTTTTGGGAAATGATGATATATTTCAAAAGCTAACTACCAAGACTCCCTCCTGATTGGAAAAGGAGTGGCTTCCCAATTATTGAGTGCAACACTAGACCCCACGAACTGAATATCTATCTTGCTGGTACCCTCGCCCATATCCACGATGTTCACGTCCCCAAATAACATTTCAAACCTCGCTAGGAGTTCCGCATCAGGTCTAACCTCAGCATACCTTGACGCAGCAATCATCAGATGTCGTTGTGTACCAGGCTTGGTGAAGGTGTCGAACAATTTTGGGACTGGTTTAGGGAGGGTTCAATTTTTTGTTGTGGTTCTTTTGGCTTTCTAGATGTCGGTGTGGGTAGGTTTGAAGCCTAAGACAATGGTGTCATTGTTTACCGGTAGATGGACAGGTTGAGTTATTCCCTGTAAGGCTATTCCTAGACCTTTTCCCGGTGTAAATCCATTCGTGATCATTTCTTTGGCTACCATCACTGCGGTAGATGCCACTGTATGGATTGGCAAGCTCTCTCCTTCTGCTATCTTGTTCACTATCACATTGTCTGTTACCTAATACACCCAGGGACCCTTGTCCCCATCTGCTTCCTCGAAAGGCATTATGGTATTGAAAACGTCTTCCTCTCCGTGTACTGTAATTTCTTACTGTTCCCATTCGAACTTTACCATTTGGTGTAAGGATGATAGTATGGCTTTAGCCGCATGGATCCATGGCTGACCCAACAATAGATTATAGGACACAATGACATCTAACACTTGAAATTCCATGGTAAAGTTTACCGGCCCAATGGTGACCTCCAGCACAATATCTCCCAAGGTATTTTTGCTTCCTCCGTCAAACACCTCGAACAATCACACTATTCCGCGATTCTGTCAGGATTAATCTTCAACTTTTCGAGAGTCGAGAGTGGACAAATGTTTTCACTCGACCCATTGTCTTTTAAAACCCGAGTAACCACTGATTCTTCACTTTTGACAGTAAGATAGAGTGCCTTGTTGTGTTCAGTCCCTTCGACAGGCAATTTATTGTCCGAGAATGTTATCTTGTTCGACTCAAAAATCTTGGTGGTAATCTTCTCAAGATGGCAGACTGAGATCTTTTCGGGGACATGTGCTTCATTTAGTATTTTCAACAATGCCTTTCTGTGCTCCTCTAAGTGAATTAACAATGAAAGCAATGAGATTTGTGCAGGCGTCTTTCTCAGCTGTTCTACTATCGAGTAGTCTTGAGCTTTTATCTTCTTCAGAAATTCTTTTGCTTCTTCTTCAGAGACCGGTTTCTTCACATGACTCTCCTTTACCACTTTCATTTTTCTTAACTCTTCCGGGTCAAAGCACCGTCCGGAACGAGCGAGGCCATGTGTTTCATTGACCTACCCTGTAACTTCTTTTCCCTTGTACATTACTACAACCTTGTTGTAGTTCCAAGGTATGGCTTTAGTATCAACCACCGACATTTGCACCACTGGCTTTATGATCACTGGTTCCATGCATGATCCTTTTACTGTCAACAACGGCTTAACCCCTGGCACCACAATTTTCAAAGTTTCAACCACTGGCAGCTTTTTCACTGGCACCTCAGCTATCACTTTCTCTTTCTCAACTTCTTTCTCCACTTTACTGTTGGCTTTTATCATCATTACTGATTGGGATGGCTTCCTGCTGCTCTTTTCTTGTTCTAACTCTATCATGTGTGTCTAATGATGAGTCAGCAATGGATTGTGAGTGATGTTTGGAGTTTCTGGAGCCTGTACCTCAATTCTCCTACTGTCAATGAGCTCCTATATAGCAGATTTCAAGTGCCAACACTTTTCAGTATCGTGCCCCGGTACTCCAGAGCAATATTCACACCTGACTGACTGGTCAATGTTTCTAGGAGGTGGGTTTGGCAGTTTTGGTTCAATCGGGTTTAGCATCCCCAATTCTTTTAGACGATGATAGAGGCTAGTGTAAGACTCCCCCAATGGGGTGAATGTTTTCTTTGTTTGGGCTCTGTTTCTTATTTCTGGATTAGGTAGGAAATTGGGTCTATTTGGGTTCTTGTAGGTTCTGGATGGAGGGTAGGTGTTCTGTGTATGATAGACGTTTTATGGGACTTGGGCTCGCCATACATAAGGGGGCGATGGGTAAGGTTGGGCTTGTAGGAGTGGATAATATGGTGGAGGTGGGTTGTAAGGCGCTGGTATGTATGGTTGGTATGGGCAAGGTGGGTGATGGTATATGCTTTGGCTCCGATTACATGGTTTACTTTCTACAACTGAAACCTCTTCCTTCTTCTTCTTTCAAATAGATCCTCCGTTCCCGGTTTGTATAGCTTGATTCGTGGCCTTGATAGCAGAAAAGCTCATGATTTGGTTGGTTTTCAACCCTTCCTCTACAAAACTCCCCATTTTCACTACTTCATTGAAATTCTTACCAATAACCGACACCAGATGACCGGTAAGTAGGCTCTAAGGCCTGCAGAAAACAATCTACCATTTCAGTCTCCTTCATTGGCGGATCCACTTGTGCCGCTTGTTCCCTCCATCTAAAGCCATACTCCCGAAAACTTTCTCCGATCTTCTTCTCCATCTTGGTAAGCGACAGCCTGTCTGGTATTATCTCCAAGTTATACTGGAAGTGGTTGGCAAAATGATTGTGCTAGATCATCCCAGATGAACCATCTAGTGTGCTCCTGACGTGTATACCACTCCAGCGCAGAACCACTCAACTCTGACAAAAGTATGCCATCAAGAGTTCATCTTTCCCTCCTGCACCGCGCATCTTGCTGCAATAACCCCTGAGATGGGCTACAGCATCCCCATGTCCATCGTACATGTCAAATTTAGGTAGCTTGAACCCAACCGGGAGCTGCACCTCTGGGAACAGACATTAATCTTTGTATGATACGCTCACTTGACCTCCTAGACCTTGTATGTTACGGAAAGACTGTTCTAAAATCCTCATCTTCCGCGCCATTTCCTCTTGTTCCAAGTTCTTGACGGGCTTTTCTTCAGTTGTCTCCATCAGTGGGGTATAAGACTCATGCTGCCTAAATGTCAGCTCCGGCTGATAGTTATGGTTATCTTGCACATGGAATACTGGTTCACTTGACGACTTATGCAGAGCAACAGGTGGAGGTGCCACATACACCGGGGCAACCTGTGGTGGCCGGGGTGGAATCTGTTTGGACAGTGGTGGTGGTGCCTGTGAAGTTGAGGCATAGTAGTGGTGGTAATCTGGATACGTGGAGGATGAGTTCATAGTAGGTGGCTCAAGATTAGGATTGACGGGAGGGACATATGCTGGGTTGGCTGGATATGCGGGTAAGGGTTGACCCCTGGACCAAGCTTGGTACATTTTCGACATCTGCTGCTTGAGCTTATACATTTCCTCCTTCATCCCTGCTACATCCACGACCTCCTCTTCTTGCACTGGGTCTATGATAGTTGGCTCAATTTCCTGAGATACAGCCTTAGTCATAGTCTTTGATTGTGTGTTGTAATGATGATTTGCCAGAGTACCAGTTGCCAGCTGAAATCTGGTTCTCATAAACAACAACACTTGTTAATAGTTAGTACATAAAAGTATAAGGTGCAACGATTGCAAAAATCACAACTTTTGCTTTCGATCGTCATGCATCATCCCGTCACTTATTCCATTTTGAACCAACATCATCCTTTTTTTTTCTTTTTCATCCATCCTTCCTTCTTTTCGTTCTTCCTCTTTTTTATTTTCTTTTCCTCTCTTTTCTTCTTTCCTTTAGTAATTTTCGTTCCTACTTATTTGCCTATCGTGCAAATAATTGACACAATGCAAAAAAAAAAAAAATTAGCAACAACTTTTTGATCTTTTCATTGATATTCAAAAACATTGATTTAAAAGATGATGTTGTGCTACTAATGCAAAAAGAAATACGAATACAAAATACATGCCCTATGAATACATTAATGCTCTTGATGCCCGCGAGACGTCGTTCGGTCTTGTCGCGTACCTATATGCTAATCCACTTTGGAGCCTATCTAGGTCGGACATGACTTGCTTCACAAAGAATTTCACGGTTGATACAAATGTTGCTCGGGACATGTCTTCACACAGTTGGCACTTTCGGGTGATATATTGAGCAATATGTATAATTCTTTCTCGAACGACACCTTTCTCTTGAAGTAACCTGCTAATCTGTTTGGCGCGAGCATCTAAGGTGTGTTGGTTCCCTTTCTACGAACCGGGGTTTCGGATGCAATTTTCATTTTTGCAACTTGAGCCTTTAGAATTTCATTCTCCTTTTTCAGCTGCTTCTTTTCTCCTTCGTCAGATGCTGCCTGTAAACCGCTCTCGAATTGGAGATCTCGTAACTGCTTTTCTAGCAAGCTGATTTTGGCCTTATACTTATTTTCTTTGGCCGCCCAATTTCTGTTTTCCTTAGACTGCTCCGCCAAATCTTGAAAGTGAGGCCTTTTCGATAGTCTATCATGCTCAATACCCTGTCGATACCATGCAGCGTACCTATCGATACTTCTCCCTGAGTTCTATTCTAATTTTGACACTCATTCCAAATCTATCGGACCTTTGCTTTCGGGAATTGCCCATCCGGACTAATCTCTGTTACTTGCAAACTGAGGTCCCCATCCTTTGGTATAACTTGACACCTTCCAAGCTGTCGTAGGACCCTGTACGGGGCATAAGGCTGGATACTTTTCAAACCCATGATCAAGAAGTGTGACCCTTTCGTCGGCATGTAAATCACCTCATCGAGGGGAACCATCCGTATGCCCAATCGATTTGGCTATAGGTCAATGATCTCAGATATGAAATCCAACCTTTAACTCTCTCTAGCAGCTTAACTTCTTTTATTCTCGTATAGAATTCTTCGAGGGACGTTCTTTCAGTTGGCCCATAGCTTGAGAACGAAGGATGACGGCATAGATGTTCTATCAACCAGATTTGCGTAATCAAGTTACATCCCTCAAAAACGTTGCACCCTGCTTTACATGTAGTCAGGGCACGGTAGATATCCGCTGTAATCATCGGAGCCAAAGTGCAATTATCTTGTATAATCAAAGTGCTAGCTACCCCGGTGACTCTCGTATCAATGTGCCCATCCTTTCTTGGAAATATGATTATCCCGAGAAATGCCACTAGGAAAGCGAATCGTCGATGCTCCTCCCATTTAGCTCGGTTGGACTTGCTACGAGGTTTGTTCGTGGGGTCATTGAAACCCCCAACATGTCCGTATCTACTGTAGATGATGTTTAGGGAGCAAAACCCGTTAACCCAATCCTCGTTGTGGACGTTTCGAGCAATCTTCAAGGAGTCAAGGAAACGGTGCACCGTTATTGCACTTGGAGCCACCAGGTATTTCTCTTTTAAGGGGACCTCATTTTTCCCTATATAGTAAGCAATTTCCTCAAGAGTGGGAGTGAGTTCAAAGTCTGAAAAATGTAGAACATTGTGTGCAGGATCCCAGCATGTCACAAGTGCTTGGATTATATCACCTCGAGGCATTATGTCCATTAAACCCGTAAGATCCTTTAAGTAGCATTTGACCCAATTCTGTCCTTCCTGTCCCATGTCGTTCCACCATAGTCTTAGCTCTAAAGGGATTCTATTCATTAGAGTGAAGGGTTCATTCTGTATCGTGCTCATCCTGCACATTTATTAAGGCGATTTTTTTAGAAAAATGAAAAATATTTTTCAAAGCAAATTTTCATTTTTATTTTTGTAAAAGGGGAAACATGACTTTCAAAGTGGCCATTTTTGCCAAAACAGCCTTTCGGCGTCCTTTCGGAACATTCGGCTATTTCCAAAAATAGCGATCACCTCGATTATTTGAAAAAATTATTTTTGGTCTTTTTCTAAAAGGGTGGTTGGACCCGTTCAAGGGTTGCCTACGTATCTCACCTAATGGCTATAATCAAACCTGCGTAGTTCGGTCAAATTAATTGACCAATTATTTCAACAAAGCCATTTTTTCTCATTTTCCAAATTTCCAAATTTTCCAACAACTCTTTTGTCACTAGTTCTACCTCTTTTTTTTTCATTTTTGAATATTCTTTTATACTCTCAGGAATTTTTCCGGTCTGCATAACGATCAAAGACAATTAAAAATGCAACACATTGTATGGTTGGTCTTTAATTACCGGGTCACCTATCCTTGACGGACCCAACCCCTTTTGTTGAGTCCCCTAAGTCAGTTATGACGTAAATAAT
The DNA here is from genome assembly GCA_032618575.1 of Nicotiana noctiflora. Taxonomy (NCBI): domain Eukaryota; kingdom Viridiplantae; phylum Streptophyta; class Magnoliopsida; order Solanales; family Solanaceae; genus Nicotiana; species Nicotiana noctiflora. Next base: position 8,336 of record JASVEL010002014.1, on the reverse strand, counting down.
CGTCCTAGACCTATGTGTAATATCTTATGGTTTCATATGGTGCTAGACCGTGTACCCGAGCAGACAACTTGGATCGAGGCGGGGGCTACGTACCGGTGACCCGCGGAGTCAATCGGCTTTGTAACTTATCCGGCCTCTGTTTATTAATTTAGGTATGACTTAACAAAAAGGGGAGTCTCAACCAGTAAGCACATCCCCGGAGGTGAAGAAGAGAAGGGTTTTTTGGAACAATTTATATATACAATCCATATAATATCAAAGCGGTAAAACACATAGCATGTTGTTCAAAACATATAACAAAGTCAAATAATATCGAGAACGGAGATTCTAATGAGCTCGAATTCTTAAACCCTAAAATCGAAGTTCTGGGTTGCTGTCCCCAGCAGAGTCGCCAGAGCTGTCATACCTCCCTTTTTACTACCCCATTTACGATCCCTTTTTAAAAGATACGTTGGGTATACCTCAATGTTCAAATACCCGAGAAGGATATAATTACAAAGAGGAAGGAGTTTTTCCAAATAAAGGACAATCGGTCCGGGATTTTATTTCAGAGTCGCCACTTGGGTAGATAATGGTGTCCCAAGTCAACGGTTTATCCCGAATCCGAGAAAGTTGACTCTATATTACAGTCCGCGAAACGGAAACCTGGATAAGGAATTCTGTTAACACGGGAGAAGGTGTTAGGCACTCCCGGATTCCGTGGTTTCATCACGGTCGCTAAATCGTCGTTCTCAATTTTACGTGACTTGTTATACCCTTTTTAACAATATGTATGTGTTTCCAATTTTAATGTTTTTAAAGAATTGTGAGGTCGCGAAAACGTATTTCGAGTCATACCCGCAACCAGTACGCCTGTGACTTTATTATATTTCAGCTTCGCCGGGATTTATGATTTGAGTTGCACAAAGTGCACACTCGTATTAAGGAAGGTATATTTATTAAATCGTGCCTAATAAGTGTCTAATGACTTTAAATCTTTTGGGAAAGGTTATGAAATTCGCTATTAACCTTCCCGAATCTATTATATATTTTATCAATTACTTAAAAGGGGGCCCCACTATTTTTGCTATTATGTGAGGCTCGTCCCGTGTATCTTTTAAAGTCCATACTTATAGTGTCACTATATTTTCTATCAATGTTTTTTCCCTTAATCAATTTAACTATATATATATTTCCAGAAGTGAGTCCAGGCCTTTGCTGTTTCCATTGTTATTGGGCCTGGACTTCTGGATTAGTAGTTAATAGATTATTACATCTATCCGGATCTTAGTGACCCAGACCTGATTTGGGCTTCCGTTCAATAGCCCAGTTAATTCTTTAACATATTCCAGGCCTAAGTCACACATCAGGCCCAGACCAGAGACGAAACAGTAGTAATGAAAATAAAAATGAGAACTCATGATAAAAGTAGAAACTCAAAAACAAAAGAGAAATGAATTCGAACTATATTTTATTTATTAAGAGATAAATTCTATACAGAAACTAACAATATTGAATCTGAATCATGAAAATCGAACATGCAGAAAACTTAATTGACAAGACTATTTTTACTTTATTCTCAAGGATTACTTCATGTCACTGACCTGAACTCTTTAATAACTAATTGACAGGAGACTACTTTAAACATGTGAATCAGAGCTAAACTAACGGTTCAGTCATTTACACCTAGCATTCAATTACCTAAGCTAAATTGACTCATTCGTAGATACGTAATTACATTTCATCATTGAGTCTGGTTGTATGATATTACGAAAAACCAGTCTTAACTAAGCTATAATTTCGTTTCATTGTTACTGTTTAAGGACTTGTTTGGATCTAAGTGTCCAATACCAAATTAGATTACCTACATAAAGACTAACTAAAGTTATTACTGCGAGCTTGTTGTTATCAATTCATGTCAGGATTAATTAACCTTGTTTCATGATTTTGACCTATTAAACTAGGTGATTTAGCTACTATAACTATACTACTACCATTTACTACTTATTACATTGTATTGTTCGAGTTTTCATTTATACATACAATGCCCTCCTAATGAATTACAAATCTAAATTAATACTAAACATGTAATTGGAAAAGAAAAATGGAGAGATAATAAAATGCTTTTAAACAAATTTCTGAGTCTTCATTTCATCAAGCTTCAAAGTTACATAGCTTCGAATAGGGATGTGTACCTGGTATTGAAAGGAATGGGAAGATGGCAAATCAACAGGACGGTGAAAATATAGCAGCTAAAACAGTAACAACCAGCAGTAGTTTCAACACCTCAATCCCGAAAATCCCAGCAATACGGAAAAAAACAAAAACCAGTAAAAAAAAATCCAGATTTTCTCTCTGTTTTATCTTTCTAGCTTTGAACTCTTTTCAATTCTCAAAAGAAACTCTCAAAAATTTAATTTTTGTCCGTGTATACTTCTCTATCCAGAGTGTATATCGAGTGTATACTGCTATATTTTGTTCCTTATGTTTCTTCTCTTCCTATTTTTTTTCTCTCTGTTTTCCACCTCTTTTTTCATAAATCTTCTCTTCTATTTATAGGCAAGAGTTTCGAAAATTTTCAGATTTTTTTATTAAAAAAAAATATTTTTTAATTTAAAGAAAACCTACTAATCCATGTATTCATCTCCTTGTTTTCTTCCTTGATTTCCTTGCCCCATTACTTTATGTTATGTGATTATGATTATTTTTGGCTAAAAAATCTGAAATTTTCTTTTTGGGCCAATATGTTTTGGGTTGGGTAAGGGTGCTTAGGATATGGCTTGTAGCTTAATTTGCAAGATGGCCTAATCCAAATTTTTCTATTTTGTTCTTCTCCATTATTCAACTTCCAAATTAATAAAGCCCAAAATACTAAGATTAATTTATAGAAACTAAAATTATCTTGAAATACTAATTAACTTAGAATAATAATTGTCACCTATATTTAAATGATAATTAAAATACAATCACACAATTTGGACATTAAAGGCAAAAATGCAAAAGATGCCTATTTTTTTGTGATTTTTATTTTGTAAGCTAAAATTAATTTCTCCTAATTGTAGAATTAAATCTTAAATGCAAATGCGATATATTTTTTTTATTTTTTTTTTAATTTAACAAATAAATATGCACAAAAAAGGACATTAAATTCGCAACAATTATAAAAACAAAGAAAAAATTGTTTTATTTGAATTTTGTGGGAATAACTCATATGTAGGGTAAAAATCACGTGCTCACACATCTAGGTGATACTTCTTTTTTCCCATAACCCTTCACTAACTCATGAGCTATAATCACATTATCCAGGATATTTCTACCTTCAATAAATGCAGATTGGGATAGACCCACCAAGTAATTTAATCTTATATTTTTATTTTTATAGTTAACACCTTTGCAACTATCTATAAGATAGTACTACAACATGCTATTAGTTATTTCTACTTATATGGATTCTTGTCACCCGATAAAGCATATTTATTCTAGGAGATGACTTTATCTACAAAGCTTATAAGAATAGAAATTGGTTAACATGTTTTGTCTTTGTTGAAAGATAATTACGAATTGAAAAGAAGAAAAAAAGGAATTGTTTCTTACTAATTAAGACATAAGGTAATTAGGAAGTTTACTGTTAGACCTCCGCTACTTTGAGCTTGACTTGACAATAAGAGTGTTACCATGAGGCAGCAAAAATATTGCAAAGCAGGTGCACGAGTAGCACCAAAGTCAAAAAGGTAAATGGGCAAGTGATGGACAAAGCTTTGACGGAGGTGAGACAGCTTGGCAAGGGCTTGACAATGAGTTGTGGGCTAAAGGTGATACTTGACCACGACAAAGGAATCAAGGAATAAGGTATTGATGCCAAGGCAAGGTAGAAACGATGAGGCAAAGGCAGGAATATATGCAATGGCAAGGCAGTGCACGGACATACTTGTCATGGTATTGAGTTGCAGCAAACGGGCCAACTTCGTGAGCGATAGCAAAGGCAAATTGTGGCACAATGCAGCTGGATATAATGGAATTAGCACCTGCTCCAAGCCAAGGCACAAAATTGGGCAGCAAGTCTTGGATTGACGAAGTCAATGACAGTTACGAGACATGTTGTGCACATGGGCAGTAATTGAAGCCTTGCTAAAATGCTGGAAGGAGTTAGCACATTTTTGGGGCCATGATCCCATTATACTTTAGCATGATTTACTTGATCCTAGTAGTTGGGGATGCCAACTACACTAGACTAAAGTAGTGGGCTAAGTTGGCAAGTGTCTAAGTCTAAATATAGGCAACTACTGTGTAAATGAGGCTGGTTCATATATTATAAATGGGCAGCACCTATCCCCTTTGTGGTAAGGAGTAAAAAACGTGTGAGAGCACACAAATGAGTTAGAAAGAGTCCTAAATATATGTTTCAAGAGTGAAAACAAACTAAGGCTATGAGTAGTCTTGTGAGGATCAAGGGTGATATTCTTTTTGTACGCGGATGTACTTTGAGTTTGAGTTTATTTATATGCTCGAGTTAAATACAAAGTTGAAAAAGCGTTTCCTGTATATTGTGCCTTTTGTTCATCTATATTTATGTCCCTCCACTTATATTTTTCGTTGCCTAAAATCAGTTCTAACTTAATGTTGAAAGCTGACTAAATTAATCTAAGTCCAAAGTTATAGAATTCTAGCCAAATGTTGAAGTAGGCTGAAGTCAAGTTGAGATTTGGCTGCCGTGCGGACTATTTTTGTGAGACATAAAACACGTGTGTGACACTTACTATCTTCTTTTCTTTTTTCTTCTTTAAAGGTCATTAAAACCTAAATTTGTTGACACATTCTTTAATTAGCATGTTCATCCTTCTCTTTTTGCTCCAAACTCATGCTTCAACCTGTTCAATTACTTCGAGTTACTTAAAAAAAAATACTTATAAATTAATTCCATAAAAAGAAAGGTTTTTAGTGTAAATCGTATAGAACTGTGTTAGATGTACTAAGAGAATGTTGCATTATATTTCTTATCTATCTATATAGAATAACAAAGGCAAAATCATGTTTGGCTAACAAGTGGAATACCTACAATTCTAATACATGTCCAAAATTAGGTGCCACCACCCAAATTTTTCCACCATCGAGAGTTGTGTTGACGCATACTAATAGGAGCTAGGAAAGCCAATTTATTTAACACTTCTCTTAACAAAATCGACAAGATAAATAAAAATAAGACAATTAATATAAAAGTGGAAGATTCAAAACATAAATAACTGAAACCAAGCGCGGAAGCTCAAGTACATCTCTACCCAGATCTGGTGTCACTAACTCATGAACTCATACACAATGCAAGATACAAGGTATGGATAAAAATACAGTATTGTCAGATCAGATACAAAGGAAATCAAATGGAAACAAAGATAAGAGAGTCTCTTGGCTATACGGACATAAGCGCGGCTACCTCGAGAATCTCTGGACTGAAGTCAGCTCCAAATGCTCCTACTGCTGTCCAACAGCCCCTGCTCCGATATTGTGATCTATGCAAAATGATGCACAGAGTATAGCATCAGCACAACCGATCCATGTGCTGGTAAGTGCCTGGCTTTACCCCGGCAAAGAAGTGACGAGTATAGACAGGACTATCAATCATCCTGTGCAGATATATGTATACAAGTACTACAAAATAATAGCGGAAAGAAATAATTAAGTTTGGGAGGGGAGCATGCTTTTGGGGATGACAGATAAAATAGAACGGTAGGAATAAATAAGGAAAACTACAACTGATCTCTTCTAACACAAAATACATGGTCGGCGTGCCACACGATCCCATTTCATGATATATAAGTGGTCGGCATGCCACACGATCCCATTTCATGATATATAAGTGATCGACGCGGCACAGAATCTCATTTCATGATATATAAGTAGTCGGCATGCCACACGATCCCTTATAATATATAAGTGGTCAGCGTGCCACACGATCCCATTTATAATATATAATGGTTTCCCAACAAGGGAACACATATAAATTCATCAATCCTGGCAAAAGAGAATACAAATAGACAGTTAATTCCCGGCGAGGGAGCAACAACAATAACGTAAATGTCCCGATAAGAAAAAAATTACATCTCTTTCTCTTTCGTTCATTTCTTACTTCCTAACCATGTCATAATTTGAGCCAACACTCTAAGGAGTGTACAAATCCTATTTCCTCTTCATACTATTAACGTTATATAGAAACCATCAATTAAGCAAGGAAGTGTCGCTATAGAATCCCAAATAAGCACAAGTAAGGACTCACGGTCATGCTAGACACCGGTGTATCGATACTCGTCACCATGCCTATACACCATACTCAATATTTAGCAATTAGAAAACAATACGCTAATCCTATTCCCTCAAGCCAAAGTTAGATCAAACACTTACCTCGAATGCTCCAAACTCAACTCAAGCCTCTAGTATAGCTTTACCCATCGATTCGGCTCCAACTCAGTCTAATCTAAAAAATAATGACTTTACAATATCAATAATAAATAAACAAACTAAACCTAATGCCTAAATATGAATTTGTAAGCTTTCCTCCCAAACTTCCGAAAATCGACCTCGGCCCACTTGGTCAACACACGAGGTTCGAATCAATTACATGTTACCCATTCCCCCACGAGCCCAGATATACAATTTGTTTTCAAATTTGACCCCAAAACGAGGTCTAAAACAAGAAAAATGGAAAATCCTAACTCTACCCATTTTCCAAAATTTTTACCATTAAAACCCTAAGATTATTGATAAAAGATGATGAAAAAGAATAGAAAACGGAAAGAAATCAGTTAGTAAGTGCTTACTTGTGATTTGAGAAGAAAATCCCTTGAGAAAATCGCCCTAGTCTTCTAATTGTTGAGAAAGTTTGAAAACAAATCATTCAAAGTTATCATTTTAAAATGACCCACAGCCCGAATTTTGCATCTGCGGTACAGGGGTCTCACTTGCTCCACCGCACGTGCTAAAAAAAGGCCCTTCTACGGAAATGGCTAGGCCCCGCTGGGGCCACACCTGAGAAGAAAGGATCCGCATCTGTGAGGGTGAAATCCGCATCTGTGAAAGAGACCGCATCTCCGACCCGCCGTCCATACCTGCGAGTTTGCATCTGCGTCTAAAGGACTGCAGGTGCGGTTACACCAGACATGGTGCAACAAAAATGATTTTCTGCAATTGTTTCTAAGTTTCAACCACCCCAAACACCTTGGAAACACTCGCGAACCATCGGTGCTCCTAACCAAACACACATACTAACTCAACAACATCCTACGAACTTAGCCATACGATTAAATCACAGAAATAACTTCATAAATGATGAATCAAACCTCAAAATCATCACTTTTTCATCAAACCTCATAAACTTTCAAACTTAGAATTTTAGGTCCGAAACACGTCAAATAACGTCCGATTTCAACCAAATTTCACAGGAAGCGCTGAAACCACATATAAGACCTGTACCGGGCACCAGAACCAAAATAGGGGCACGATACCAACACTTTCTAATCCATTTTCATTTCAAATTTCCAAATAAATTTCAAAAAACTAATTTCCTTTAAAAATTCATTTCTCGAGCTCGGGATCTCGGATTTCAATTTCGGGTATACCTGAGTCCCATATTTTTCTATCGACCCTCCGAGACCGTCCAATCACGAGTTCGGGTCCGTTTACCCAAAATGTCGACCCAAGTCAACTTTAATTATTTTAAAGCCACATTTTGATAATTTTCACAAAATTTAAAATATAAGCTTTTTGGTTACGCGCCCGGACTGCGCATGGAAATAAAGGCAAGTAAAAATAAGGTTTTCAAGGATTCAGAAGCATAGAATGAAAGAGAAAACAGGTGATGAACCTTTGGGTCGTCGCATTTTCCACCTCCAAATTAACCTTTCATCCTCGAACGAACAAGGAAAGAAGTAACTGAGTCGAGAAATAGATGAGGATAACAGCTCCGCATATGAGACTCGGATTCATAGGTCGATGACTCAGGAGGCTGGCCTCTCCACTGGACAAGCACTGAAGGAAAATAGTTCATCCTCATGTCGAACCTGCAGGTCTAGAATAGCTACCAGCTCCTCCTCACAAGATAGATCCTAGTCCAAGTGGATAATGCTGAACTCTAACACGTGATCTGAATCGCTGTGGTACCTCCAAAGCATGGATACATGAAACACTGGATGTACGAGTGACTAGCTACGCGACAAGGAAAGTCTATAAGCCATCTCTCCCATGCGATCGATAATCTCAAATGGACCAATGAACCTTGGGCTAAGCTTGCCATTCTTCCCAAATCTCATCACGCCCTTCATAGACGACACTCAGAGTAAGACCCACTCACCAATCATGAAAGCTACACC
>JASVEL010002013.1:0-17388 GCA_032618575.1 Nicotiana noctiflora | reverse complement strand
CCAACAGCAAGACTAGATGATGTAGCATCAATCACGGAGTAGGGAAAAAAGTGGCTGGAAAGACCTTTTGAGGTGTTTGAGGTACTGGAAAGCAATCACTGGAAGTGCTCCGGACAAAGCTCTAGGTCCGAACGGGTATACTATGGAATTCTATCAAAAAACATGGGACGTGATCAAACATGACCTTATGAGTGCTAACCAACATTTCCACCGAACCGGACAAATGGTAAGATCAAGTGATGCATCATTCATAGCCCTAATCCCTAAAAAGAAAGGGGTTGTGGAACTGAGAGATTATAGACCAATCAGTCTAACTGGAAGTGTCTACAAAATTGTTTCCAAAATACTAGCAGAAAGGTTGAAGGGTGTGATAGGAAAGTTGGTATCAGGACACCAGAATACTTTCATAAAATCAAGACAGATCACCGATGCAGCATTGTTAGCCAATGAGGTTCTAGATTGGAAGTTGAAATCAAGGCAGCCAAATCTTCCTGGTCTTCTGTTCAAATTGGATATTGAAAAAGCTTTCGATCAACTAAATGGGTCATAAAATGGGTTTGGAGAAGTTTGGATTAGGTGGATCAAATTTAGTATTACCACAGATAAATACTCTATTTTGATGAATGGTGGGCCTTTTGGTTTCTTTTCTCCTCAGAAAGGTCTCAGACAAGGTGATCCTCTCTCTCTATTTTTGTTTATCCTAGCTATGGAGGGGCTCAGCAAAATGATTGACAAAGCAAATCAGCTACGGTGGATAGAAGGATTAGGGTGGGGAATGATGCACATAACTCGGTCTCAGTCTCACATCTTCTTTATGCAGATGACACTCTCATATTTTGTGGGGCTAAGAGGTCACAAGTAATGTACCTGAATCTCACACTTATGATTTTTGAAGTCATATCAGGTTTTACAAATGAACATGTCAAAAAGCACAATTTTTCATGTCAATGATGCTCTTGGTCTGGAGGAGCTACCTGATATAATCTGTTGTGGTGCGGGATCCTTCCCCATGTAGCCTTTCCCGGGCAAGATGCCGAATATTTATAAATATTTATAATGCTCTGGTAGTTCAAGGTCGAGATAGTGTTGGTCAACCAATTAATGTGGCTTGTGAGGCAGCAATTATTAGGAAATAATCAAATTAGGGCTATCTTCATTAGCCGGAAGGAATTAGTCTCCGCTAGCATCATTCGAAGAACGAACAAGAAAAGGGCTACTATTTAGGATAGATAGATGTGGCCTAATGGCTAAAGCTCTGCCAACTTCTTGTAGACTGTACTCCGCATCTTCACGGAGAATTCAATTTCACCGGGTCCATGTCGGAGACAGCTACATACCTAGGCCTACCATTGGGAGCATCATACAAATCACAAGGAATCTGGAGTGGGGTTATTGAGAAGTTTGAGAAAAGAATGGTCCTCGAAAATGCAGTACCTCTTTATGGGGGGTAGATTAATGCTTATTAACAGTGTGTTGGACAGTATTCCTACCTACTTCATGTCATTATTTCCAATTCCAGTTAAAGTGAAAAAGAGGCTAGATCAAATCAAAAGAAACTTCTTATAGGAAGGCAACAATCAAAGTCACAAATTTCATTTGGTTAAATAGCCAAAGGTTATTTTACCAAAGGTGAAGGGAGGATTGGGTGTTAAAGATTTGGCATTACATAATAAGAGTATGCTAATGAAATGGCATTGGAGGTATAATTTCCTAGTTTGTGGAAATCGGTGATTAATGCTAAACATGGTGTGAGGAATAACTGGTGCACAAGACATAGCAGACCACCTCATGGTACAGGCCTATGGAAACACATATCCAGTTTATGGGAACAATGGCACTAAAAGATGAATTTTCAAATTTATAACTACTGGCAGTAGATCAAAAATCCACTGTAGAACAATGTTGGCAGAACAGCTCTTGGGACCCTCACATTTTCAAGATTGGGAGATTGATGACCTAATGGAATTGCTGGCCAAACTGGCACATATTGCTGTCAAACCCCAGCTGAAGGACAAACTGGAATGGGGGGACGGGAAATTTACAGTGAAGAAAGCATATGCACACATATGCTCCAACAATGATCTGATAAACAATTTGCCATGGAAACTAATTTGGAAAACAAAACTGCCTCCTAAAGTGATTTGTTTCAGTTGGGTTGCCTTAAATGAAGCATGCCTCACTCAAGACAACCTCAGCAGAAGGAGTATACCAATGGTGAATAGGTGCTACATATGCAATTTGGATTCTGAAAGTGTTAGCCATCTCTTTTTGCATTGTCCTTTAGCATGTGATATTTGGAACATGTTCCTCTCTATTTTTGGACTAGCCTGGGTCGAGCCTAACAGCATCAAGTAAGCATATGAATGTTGGTGTTCATGGAGAGTTGGTAAATCCATCAAAAAAAATTGGGTAATGGTACCTGCTGCTATCTTTTGGTGCATCTGGAAGGAAAGGAACCGTAAGTGTTTTGATGGGATCTCAACTCCGATCCATGTAGTCAAAGCAAAATGCTTATCGAATTTGTTTAGTTGGCTAAATCAGGCACCTGTAACTAGTTCTGTTCTAAAAATTGTATATGCTCCTTAGTGATAGAATAGCTTTTTTGTGTATATTAGCAGACACCATCTCTCTTAATTGTAATCTTTTGCTTGCATCCGCCGGATGCTTTTAATGAATTCTATTTACTTCATCAAAAAAAAATATGCACAAGATTTACTAAGAAGATTAAACAACAAGCAGACATGTAATTGATGAAATAGATCTATATTATTCATAAAGAATTTATGATGTATTTTATCGTGGTTTGAAAATGAGTGTATTTCTCCTGTTGGTATGCAAAGCTTGGAATGTGTAATGAGTTTTCTCTATATGGGATCATGAAAGTCCTTGACTAGTTGAGTGCGTCGATGTTTGCGGCGTAGGAAAGGAATATGAATTTCCATGTTATCTTAGTGTGGTATGGTATATGCGATGTGTTATGGAAAGTTGATAATGGCATATTCAAGGTTTTGAGATCAGCTCATAATATATGGGAGGTCATTAACATTATTGAGCAGCGCGGGCAGCTGCAGATGATTTAAAAATTGATCTTTCTGGTGATTAAGGAAAATGGCACAGCTATTCTAGTGAATTGGCAGGGAATGTGGTCCAAAAGGACAAGGTAATGTAAACTGATAATATCTAGTGGTATGGTGGTATTCTCTTGTTGGATCGACTGTAATAATTGAGTCGTTGATGGCATAGTGAAATTTCCGAATGGCTTTCGTGGTATGAATGGACGCTTGATGTGCGTTATGTATTCGTACGGTGGAGTGTGGAATCAGGATAGTGATTCATGTGTTATATATGTGTTGGAGACTTGAAGTTCTCGTTAGTCCGCCTATGTAGTGGTTGTATATCGTGTGTATCGGCACCGTTTTGTGATTATTGGAAATCGGAAGCCCTAGCGGCTCTCTCTTAACTTGATATGACGAATTCAAATTTTGATACTTGATTGCTGACTGGTTATCATGGGTCAGGTTGTCTAGACTAATGTGATATGAACTATGATGGAATGGCACAAATTGCGTAGCAGAGTGCATCAGAGTATGCTCTAGCGGAGTAGTTGTACCTCAGGACCAGCGGACGGCTGGTGGGTATTGCTTTGTCAGTTGGGCCTTCGTGGCGGATATCAGTGCAGAGGTTTCTACCATGGGTTCAGTTCCGGTATCGGGGAACTTTGTCGGATGCGTTTCTTGTGGCCGAGCTTGAGGCTATATATGTTTACTGTAATGAGCAATTCGGCTCGATATGCATTTCCTTTTGGGAGATTCATGCGTGGATCGGGTGGCACGCCGCCATGGGTTATTTGGATCGGGTGGCACGCCGCCACAGGTATGGTATCTAGATCGGGTGGCACGCCGCCACGGGTATGTCATTGGAGCGGGTTGCACGCCGCAACAGAATATTGTGAAAATATAGTTAGTTATATGTTACCTAGTATACAATACCTCCTGGCTTCTGAGGAAGAGTCTGTATTGAGTATCGCTTGGTGAGTGGCACATCAGTTGTGTTCTTTCAGGATTTGATAACATACGTTAATTGTTTCACCATGGGTGAGGTTGATTGCTTGGGTTCAGACCTAAATATGTGCGTGGCTGATCGTTTTGAGCTTGGTAAATCGAGGTGCTTCATGAGTAATAGTGTTTGGATAGAATCATGAATCGTGGCAAGGCCACGTGATGTTATGACCTTTCGAGAAGGGGTCATGTACTTTATTTCTGTAATGCGAGATGCGATCTCAGTTCTATGTTATGATGGCACAAAGGAATTGAATTACATCTCTCTTGTTGAAGACAGTTGTCATGATTTGAGTATGTTTGGATGTCTCTATTAGAGCCTGTGTTGTGCTCGTCGTGGCTTAGGCCGGTATCGAGGTGACATATCACCAGTGCGTGTGTTATAATCGAAATGATCATTTGAGTCATTATGGAGAGCGGGCATATGTGATTTCAGTGGGTTAGAAAGGTAATACCGAGATTTGGGTCCGAAATCTGTTGTGGTATCAATTAAAAGTGAAATGGATTCATGAATGGTTGACCTGAGAGATGGGTTCGATATATCGCGTGTTCGGTTGCCGTGGGCATGATATGAAGGTGTTGGAACAAGACTCTATCTAATGAAAAAGGTTTTTCAGTTGGTATTTCGTTATCGTGGGAAATTATTGTGATTAGAGACTATTGTCTCGAGTGATTGGGTTGTTTGATACATCATATGATCTCACCCGGAGTGGTGAGTGTGAGTTATTGCACTGGATTCTAGTGTATCCTGAGTATAGGCATGGGATTAGCAATTGGTATATGATTTCGGAAAGTGCAATGTGGCTTATGGTTCAGATGGTCTATGAGATTTCAGCTATATGATGTTTTCAGGCTTATGAGAGATAGGGTGACGTGTGATCACCCGAATATATGCTTGGTAAGGTCATTAAGCTATTGGGTTGCTTCTAGTACAACTTTGGGTCCGCTCGAGGACGAGCGTTTGTTTAAGTTGGGGAGAATGTGATGACCCGGCCCGTCGTCACGGGAATTACCACCCCGTTATATTGTAATTACATGTTTTATGCTTTTATATCAGTGTTAGAGTCTACCGGGTGAGTTAGGAGTGAATTGGATCGAAAATGAGGCGTATAGCCTTTTTGAAGGAAACTTGAATATGGAAAGTCAACCTGGAGTTGACTATTTGGTTAGAGGTCTCGAAATCAGATTTTGATAATTTGGTTAGTTCCGGGAAGTGATTTATGACTTAGAGGAGCAATCGGAATTGAATTTGGAGGTCCGGTGTAGAAATAGGCTTGAATTGGCTAAGGTTGAATTTTGGCAAAATCCGAACGGTAGGTGAGATTTTGATCTGGGCGTCGGAATGGAATTCTGACAGTTGCAGTAGCTCCGTTAGGTGATTTTGGATATGCTTGCAAATTTTCAAGTCATTCGGACATCGTTTGGTCGGGTTTTTGATCGAATGAAATTAAAGTTAAACTTAAGCTTGAATTTGTTGAAAAGGGACGATTTTGATGTTAACGATAGAGTTTTGAAGATTGGAACAAGTTTGAATGATGTTATAAGAGGTGTTAGTACTCTTGGTTGAGGTCCCGGAGGCTTCGGGATAAATTCGGATGCCCAACAGGTCATTTTTGGAAGATTTTTGCAGTTTTGAGCATAAATATAATGATCCAAAGGTCTATTTTTAGTTCTAGAGATCCAAATTTGATTTCGAGACTTTGAGAATTTAAATAATGAATTATAGGACTGATCCGGAAATTTTGGTTTAATTTCATCAAGTCGCGATTGGGTTTTTGACGCGAAACATGAGTTAATTGTTTAACGAGCGAAATTGATGTTGCACTGAGCAAATGAGATCCAAATTCAGTTTTGTTTGAACCACTGGATCCGTATCAAAATTACGGAGCCATAGGAAAAAGAATCGTCAAATTCCGATTTTGTATGATTGAGTTATAGCATTTTTAGTGAAATAAAAAGCTGCTGCAATTTTCTGGGGCAAATCTGGTATTTTCGCTTCTGCGGTGAACAGTACCCGCAGAAGCGGGTGAACAGTGATTTTTTGCTTCTGCGATGAATAGTACCGCAGAAGCGATAAACAGTAAATCGCACCTGCTGTGAACAGTAACCGCAGATGCGAAAATCTCTGGGCTTTTAATTGGGGCGGTCCGAGAGTTTCTTCATTTTTGGAGCTAGGGAGCTCGGATTGAAGCGATTTTCGAAGCGATTTTCACCATATGGATGGGGATAAGTGTTCTATATCCAAAAGTGATTATATTCAATGATTCCATGGTTATTTTTCATCAAGTATTAGTGAATCAAATGGAAGAAATTGGAGAAAATTTGTAAACTTTTCAAAAACGAAAATTTAGGATTTGAAGGGTCATTTGTGGTCCGATTTGGGAGTTTTTGATATGTACGGACTCGTATCGAGATGAGGGTTCCGAATATGTGACTTTCGTAATTTTTTGAGAAGCGTACCGAAAGTCGAGTTTTGGCAACTTTGGGAATTTTGATGTAAATTGAGTTGTTTTGACTGGGTATCATTCCATTGGTCTAATTTGATGTGTATTTACTATATTTGATCAGATTCTACGTGTGCGAAGCTTGATTCTTGTGGCAAGAGCATCGCGGAGTAGTCGTCGCGCCGTATTGAGGTGAGTAATGGATGTGGGTGATGACCAGCGGGTTCGAAACCCCGGTATACCACTTTGTGACGCTGTATAGCGGCGAGACACGTACTCTATTGTGAGTGCGGGGTCGATTGTGATTGGGGACTATGGCTTAGTCCGACTTGTTGGTACTGTGTTATGATATTAGGCTACTCTTAAGCCGTTGAACCCCCTTCTTGGGCGGTTGAGTATACTTGTGGGCCGTGAGCTAGTTATTGGATTCCGCGAGGATCGTTATTATTGTCTTATGATATTGACATGTTAGTTACTACCAGTCCGTAGCTATTTCTGTTATCATGCTATTTCCAATCTCTGGAATTTGATATTACCGTTTTCCAACTGAAAAATTATAAAAAGGGTTTTCAAAACTACTTTTGAGCCTGCGAGGCTGTATTTGCATATTAGCTGACTGGTAGTGGATCGGGCTACGCGCCGTAGCGGTATACATGTTGGATCGGACTGCACGCCGCAGTGATATTGTGCTTGGGCTGTAGGAGCCCCTCCGGAGTCTGAACCCCCACAGTGAGCACGGGTACCCAAATTGGATCGAGCTACGTGCCGTAGCAGTCATATCATGCATTGCATTGCATTTAGCTACATCTGATAGCTGTTATACTGTTTTGCTAGTTCTTGTTGGTACATGTACAGTGGATATTGATTCTGTGACAAGGTATTTGATTACAGCTTTACATAGTGCTCTATTGCGGATTTTTTTATCTGCGCTGTGTTACCCCTGTTTATTACCACTGAGTCTGGCAGTACTCATTTTACTCCCTGCACCTTGTGTGCAGATCCAGGTACCTCTCAGCAGTGATCCGGTAGCTATTCGAGGCGAAATCTGTAGGATATTCGAGGTAGCTGCAGAGTCCGCAGGACCCGATATTCCTTCTTACTGTCTTTTGATTCTGTATTGATATTTCTTTCCGCATGTGGTATCTTGCAAACCATTATACACTTATGTTCATTAGAGGCTCATGACTCTTGACCCTTCGGTCTATGAGAGTTGGTATATTTTGGGACTTGGTTCCCCGTTTTCGATATATGTATCACTGTTGTTTCATGTTTTGATATGCTTAAATGGGATAAAGTGAGCTTCTAGCTCCGTCGTTGTTATTGATTGATCAGGCTGGCCTAGCAATGTGCTGGGCGCCATCACGACCGGGGTGCAAGGAAGAGCCGAACCATTAAGGTCTGTTGTATATACAGCCTCACCCTGCATTTCTGCAGGAAATTGTTTCCACGGGATTGAATCCATGACCTCCGAGTCACATGACAGCAATTTTACCAGTTATGCCAAGGCTCCCCTTCATAGTGATCATAACCTAATTGTGTAAAACAGTTTTAAATTATCCATGTAAGTCCAGAAAATTTAAACTCTGAACATTATTTCATTCTTCCATTGTACTATCCATATCAGTTCATAGGGCGCGTTGCTTTTATTTTGAAAGAAACTCTTACTACAATATAGTTGAATTCTGTAAGTAGAACAAATCTCTCACTAAGGGCATCCATGAGCATCTTTCTCTACAACCACCAAAGACACCACACCCTTGTAGCTCTGAGCACTGAAAATACATGAGGCCTGATGCACCACAATTGAAGGATATTTGGAGAAGTAGTTGAATGAATGTTACTTCTCCAATCTGTACTTGCTATTAAAATCAATCCTGCAAACATCCATATCTCTGTTTAGATCATATATTTTGTGAGGAGAAGTTTCTGGAAGAAGATGGGTTCATCTCCAGCCATTACAATGGATAATAAGGCTGCCTGCATTTGACTTATTGGTGCAGCTGTAACAGGGATTGTGCATGTCATCTGAGATTATTTATGTGTGTCCAGGGAGGGATAAAAGAATAGAGGGGTGGTAAGAAAAAATGGTTCAGCAGTATAATTTGATGGGGAATATCTTCTGGTTTGTGTACATGTGTCTGCTGAGGGAGGATGAAGAAGTTAGAGTTGCGTATTATTTCCAGAATTGTTTACAGAAAGTCTATCAAAGAGTGTAAACATTTAAGTTTAGCTAGCAAATCAAAGAAAAGGAAAATTTAATGGTCGCTTAAATGATTTAACATTACTTTAATTTGATGTGCATTCAAACTATTGATAAATGGTAACCTTTTCCTTCCAATTGTAAGCCTACATGGAGTGCAATGAAAGTTGAGTAATTGCTTTGGGGTGGTTGTATTCTTTACATCAAGTAGGTTCTACTTTCAAAGCATGACTAACTTTCTCTTCTCGTGGTATGATCAATTGAGATGCTCACTGAATAATCTTGTAGTGCTATATGCAAAAGAACGTGCCTTAGCTCATGTCATATTATCATTTCCCGTCTGATATTGCGGACATACATGCGATATTTATGTTAGTCATGTGAAGATGGTGTGTGATTTTCACATGTATTGCCTTTTCAAAGTGCTTTTATTTGTTAATACATGGGGTATATAAGGAGGTGTGTATTGGCTTTCAACATATGTGAATGACTATTATAGTAAAAGCTCGATGGGGCCATGCTTAGCTCTGAAGGATGCTGCATAGGCCCTTGGTGGCTTTGCTTATACGGCACATTGGTGCGGGCACAAGGATGTTAAGGCGTGTGCCTCATCGCCCATATGCTTTGTCTTGAAGAGTGCACACTAGGCAGTAAATATAATTGCCAAATGAATTTTATTTGTTAAGGAAGCGATATAAATGAATATGTTGGTGATTAAGAATAACATAAGAAAGTTAGTATGGATAGTCATGAAATGTGACTTGGAAAATTTAAAATTGCATCTTTGTAGATATAGTAAACCTTGGCGCTTTTCTTCAATTTTGCCTTTGACACTGAATATGACAGGGAGAGCAATTGAAGAGAAAGAATACTATGCAACTTGTGGAGGAATCATCAGCCCCAATTGGTGGCTCTATGAGGTAATTTTTGTTTCCATTTCTCTTATAACTTTTTAAGTGCAACTAACAAAGTCCATCCACTTGTTTGAAAGCAATGGTATTTTCCCGGGGCCCAAGAGATCTGATGTATCGAAGAACCCAAAATATATTGATACTCGTGTGGACGAGCTATTTCCTGTCAGAAAAAACAGATTGTGTTCCTTGGTGTTGTGTTTTTAAGGTTAATTGTGTCTCGTATAATCTGTAGGTTTCATAGATTGATCAATTGTGGCACCAGCAATGTGGTGGCAAGGTTTACATCCTTGAATTGTTCCACGAGTCAAAAGATGACATGCTTTCCTGAGATGAATTCTGTTTCCCAAGCAGCTAATCATTGCACTACTAGAAATTGGAGCTATGACAACGCTTTTTATTGCTACAGATCCGTAACCGTTGCGATAGCTATTCTATTGTTACGGTTATAACCGTTACAAACAATTATTGTAACTACCGGGACACTTAGTAACTGAACCGTAGCGATAGACTCAATAACCGTTCCTATATATTTATATATGGCTACAGTTTGAATAACCGTAGCAATAGATATATCTATGGGAACGGTTGGATGTATTGTTACGGTCATTGTGGTTCCCTCCTTATTTTCCACCAAAACTTTTAATACCCGCTAAAATAAGATGGGCCCACAATTTGACTATTATTCTTTTTAAATTTTATATCTTGTTTTCATCCAAAATATGTATACCTAAACCCTAAAATTAGATATGCTCTGAAATTGCCAGGCTCCATCCGAAATCCCCTGATTCTTTTGGCGAGTGAAAGCTTGCTCAAACTTTTTCTTTGGAAATCCCCTAATTACCATCACCATAACCTCATAGTTCATTACTAAGCTCAAAGTTATCCCGTAATTGAATTTGACTGTTGTAGATTTTTCTGATAAGGCCTTGTTTGGTTGTATGGAGTCACCGTAATTGCTTCGACTATATATTGACTATGGTCGTTATACCGAAGCGACTAATCGGCTTCTTAAGTACATTGAATCCTCCGCATCACTAGTAAGTTCTCATCCTTATTCCAAAGCATTTGAATGTCAATGGCTGCTGTTAGGGTTTTTTATGTGTCTTCTGGAAAATTTGTCTGATGTTTCAGTCAAGCCATCTGCTTAGGTTCGATATAAAACTGTAGAACTTTTGGACATTTGTTGTACTTAGCGATGATGTTGAAGAACATTTTGCTGGTATCATATCTCTGAGAGGACTTCTCTGTCCTAATAGTTTCTGTTATTTACGGTAGTAAAGTCCAGGGCGATAAGATAGGGTTCCTATCTTAGGGCTTTATTCAACCACCCATTCTGTATATTGTCTATCCGCATTCTTGTATATATGTCCAAATTATCTAATGCATTTAGTGGATAATTTTACTGAAGTTTTAACGTGTACAGATCTGTAGATCTCCTTAATGTTGATACTATGTTGAGTAAATGACAACATCCAAAATTTTATCTGTGAGTACAACGAGAACAAAATAGAAATGTGTTGGGGAAATGGTTCATATGGTTGATTTCTTGGAGATTCTGGTTTACTTCATAGATCAAACCAAATGTAGATAATATGAGAAAATAAGTACTTGCTAGGGAGGTGTATGATGGTCGATATTGACTCGATCTCATAATGCCAAGTCAATGACGAAAGATACTACATTGTCAATTCTTATGGTACGGTTTGTGCTTGAAGGTCGCACAAACTAGTCTTTATAATAGAGCCAACAAAGCAACTAGTCTTTATAATAGAGCCAATAAAACAAAAACAGACATAAGAATGTCTCTAGCTAAAGATATGAATGAACTTAACTAGCAAAAATTGAAGCATATTCATGGAACATGCCAGAAGTAGCATTGGTGTAAGGTTCTTACAACTGAGAAAAAACTGTAGTCGCAGCGCGTTGTCTATACAACTTAGCATTGCTTCTGTTCTGTCAATTTGAAAATCAGCTTACCAGCAAACATCGTGGATCTGTTTATTGCTAACTACCAAGAAGACACAAAGGAAGGCTCGCCGTTCACATCATCAACAGGAGCAGGAAGATTAAGATCAAGTAAATCAACAACTTCTCTTTTGAATGCCGAAGCTTGATACTGATTCTCCTGAGTACCAGTAAGGAAATGAGACCTTTTGTGTCCACCTAAAGCTTGTCCTGACTTAAACATCCTGTTGCAAAATGGACATTCATGTCCTTTGAATTTCTTAGCCTTCATATTTTTCTCAGGATTATAAGAGATATCTCGAGCATGAGCTACTGGTTTTTTGTTGCTAAATGTCTCCCTATCATCATCAAGGCTATTTTCATTCGTTTCATATTTTGATTCAATATAGGCATTGATCTTTTTAGTGCAGGGTCTGTGTCCACCAAGAGCTTGGTAAGAGCTAAAAGTCTTCTTGCAGTTAAAGCATTCATACTTTTTCTTCTTCTGAGTATGTTTGCTTCCTTCTGCACCTTTAAAACCAAGATTTATCTTCTTATTAAAGGACTCATTTCCTAATTCTGAGTGATAAGAACTATCCTTATTTCTCTTTCTTGATTCACACTTAACCAAATTTGAAGTCATGCCATAGCTATTGTATTTATAGTCCTTGGTTGAACCATTTCTTATGTACACTATATGCTTTTTCATTCTGTTAAGCCCTTTTACTCATCGATTCTAGACTCATTACACCAAACTCCGAGGCTCTTATTAGGCGTATTATGTTGGTAATTTCTATGGAACTCATCAACAGAGGTATCTGATTCGACATTCATATATTCATCTAAAAAGTATCCGGAATCAGAGTTCTCAAATTAAACTTCAGCATTCAAAACATTAAGTTTTAAGTTCCTGTCCGCCTTTTTCTTCCTTCGAGGTGTTCTATCTAGATTGTTAGCATATTTTAGACTACCATTTCTAGTAATTTTCATATCGACAGATGATGATTGTGACAACCCCTGATCTTGTTTTCCAGTTAGGCATTAACAAGGTGACTGAATTCTGCTTAATGAAGCATCGTGTAGCACTCGGTCAAATTTTTGAAATGCCATTTCATAATATCAGTTCAAAGATTTTCCTAATATGTAGCTGAACTAACTTAAGTATGAGAATGTCACTGTTTGTACTAATTAATAGAGGGCATATTTCCAGTTGGGTGTAAAAGGATTTCATTAAGAGTTCTAGAACTGGTCCATTTTAGCTGTAATGATGTGGTGTAACAAATATATCTGTTGCACGTTTCCAACTGTAAGAAAAAAAAAGTGTAATGAAATGCCTTGGAAGAAGTTATTTAGATCACTTCCTGGTTCCTGCAACAAGTTTAGTCCTGATGTGTTTTGTCTCAGGGGTATTGCTAGATGACTTGCTTGTTGCCGAAGACTTGACCGCTGCTGAAACAACTAGTGCAGCTTCACATGCAGCTGCTGGGAGGATAGCAGGAATGTATGGGTTTGGTGATGAAAAAACAAGGCAAACAGACCCTGAGGTAGTTAATGATGGCTCAGTTGTACTGGGAACTCCTGTTGCACCTCCTATAAATGGTGATATGTATTCTGATATAAGCACTGAAAATGCGACGCTTCAAGGATCTTGGTGAGTTTGCTGTTGCATAGGAACAACAATATCTTCTATCTGTTTTATGTTAATTGTATGAATGTTTCTAATGATCTATCTTGTGGTTTGTTTTGCAGGAGACTCATCAAAGGTGTTGAATATCTAGTAGAGGCTTCTGCCGCAGAAGTTGAGGCTATTACTGCCACCCTAGCAGCTGCAAAAGCTCGTCCACAAGGTAATGGAGAAGTTGAACTTCCAGACAGGGATCGTGGAGCAGAGGCAACGCCAAGTGGAAAACAGGCACCTTCTTTGATCAAGCCCGATTTTGTCCCAGTTGGAGTCCGGCTACATCACCGTGCTGTCAGTGTTCAAATCCTTAATGCTATGTTAGTTTTGGTGCTCATAAGGTTGACTAATGATGTGCCTTAATGCATTGAAGGTGGTTGTAGCTGCAGAGACTGGTGGAGCTCTTGGTGGCATGGTACGACAACTTTCGATTGATCGGTTCGAAAATGAAGGCAGGTGAGTTAGTTAGCAGCAAGAAAACTATTGGATCGCCAAATGTCCATCAACAGTTTTCTCAAAAAGGTAAATGATTTGTCTCTAGACGCATAGCCTGATTAGTGTGCCTTGGCGTTATAATCTGATTTTTAACTGGAGAGTTTCTTTTGTTGTGTGCTCGATTTACAATAGCGCGATCATTTGAATTTGATCCAGCTTTTACATTTTTCATGGACTGTTGGTGTTTGCCAGTGCCTGGAGGCTTATTTTTTAGTGTTGCATCTTGATTACCATGTTGTACAGTCATCCCCTCATTCAAAATAGTCTCATTCATCAGAGCATCAAAAGTGTTGGAAACTCTAATGCTCTTTGATGCATTACTCTTATTATTATTCACTGGAGTATTAACCTTCATTGGTGACTGATTTGCTCGATTAGCTACTGCCATGTCTTCAGCTTTTGCATTATGTGCTGCTTGAACTTGCATCATCTGATTTTGAATTATACCCTTATGCACAGCAGCTGCTGGTTTTTCCAATACATTACGAGCTTGCCCGGCCTCCAAATCTGAAACTGTCTGCACAGCAACAACAGTCCCCATAACACTTCTAACAATAGGCTGCATGTCCATACTAGCATTAGCTTCATTACACAATTGTGCATCTGTTACTATTTTTTCCATATTGGCTCGATCACCAACAGGATTCAGTTGATCAACATGAATACAAGCGTCGACATCTCCACGGCCTAAATTAATACCTGAAGCATCACGATTAACAGGCGAATTTAATTGTTGCTAGATATTGTTTTCTTTTAACACATGACCTCTATTATTTCCAGTTTTTGCGACCTGCTGCCCATTTTTTGAACTTGCACCTGTTGACAAAATTTTGACAACACTTGTCAACTTATCATAAGCATCAACAATTGGATCCATTCCCTTAGAAAAAGATGACACATCAACATCATTTTTCTTTTCATCCAACAACTTCCTCAAATCACCTTGATACTTCTCAATATTTTGGCCATAATCAAATTCTTCTTCCTGTTGCATATTGTCATTCCCTCTTGTTTTTTTATCAATGAACGACACTCCTCATCAGCATGTCCTTGTCTTTTACAAATTTTGCAGTATAATGGAAGATTATCAAAGATAAACTCTTATACATGTTCAATAACTTTTCCAGATTGCTCATCTATAAATTGTAGCTTTATATTATTGGGCTGCTTGTCAAGAAGATCAAGTATTACCTTAACCCTAGCTGTGCTAGGTCTTGTCCTAGCCTGTGTGACTTTGTCTATTCCAATAGGTTTCCCAACAGCTGAAGCGATTGACAGAAGAGGTTTTTTGGCAAACAAGTTCGTCGGCAAATCTGGAAGCGACACCCATGCTACTATTTTTGACGTCTCCACCTTAGGATTGTAGTCTTGAGTCCATGGGAATGTACGATATTGATGTTGTTGCCCTTTGTGATGCAAATAAACAACCTGCTTTGAGAGGACGTTAACAAAATCCTCATGTGCATCACAATGAACCAGAAGTTGTCGGAAAATGGTCATATTTACCCCTCTCATTTTGAGAGTTTTTCATATCTACCCTCCATTTGAGTATTCAACTGTGTATAGCCCTACTGTTATATATTTGAACACAAATACCACTCATCCGTTAAGGGACACAAACCCATCTAGGGAGGGCCAATACACATTTTGAAACACCCGGTCCATTTGCCCAAATCAATTATCCGACCCATCTGAAAACCTGTTTTAATTCGTATTGTTACAAGGTCTGAATTATGCCCAATTGCTCAAATTAGGAATAATAATTGTATTCCTCATCTTGGCTGTGTTTCTCCGCCATATACTATGTGCTATGGAACTATTTGATTGTAAAATCCTGTTGTCTTCAATTAACTGGAAAAGATGAGACCAATAAACCTCTTGGTAAAAGTGATGTAGCATAACCAAATATCCCATTTAGCAGATTATGTAGCCTTTATTCATCAAAACTTATTTTCTCAGCGATGCTTTACTAGTTTACTTTGTCTCAGGTGAGACTGTCACAATATTCTCTTGGTGTCTATTTGCTGTCTCTCATGTCATTCTGACTCCTGCAGACTTGTACCATTTTTTAGATTGATCTATCACTTGGATCAGTTTGATGTGTCAAGATCTGTCTTCTAGTTTGATACTAATTTTGGTAAGTGAATACCAGGTATATTGACTACCTCTTCTTAGGAGATTATGTTGACAGGGGCCAGCACAGTTTGGAAACCATAACTCTTCTTCTTGCTTTAAAGGTACCTCTTGTGTCTAATTCTTCTTGCTTTAGAGGTACTCTTATATCTGGATGTTTGTATGCTTTCAAATTCTTAGTTACTCTGTAATTTTTATGATCTTAAATTGATGTTTTAGGTTGAGTATCCCCTCAATGTACATCTAATTCGTGGGAACCATGAAGCTGTAGATAGTAATGCACTTTTCGGCTTTCGAATTGAGTGCATCGAACAGATGGTAAGTTATGATTTACTAGGTGAAGCATGTCCTTGCTGTCCAAGCTAGATACTAATGTCCTTGATATCAAGGAAATGAGATTTACAATTTTATTTATACTCTTTTGTATGTGGAGTAGAAGAAGCAATGGAAGGTAGAGGTAGTGATGAAGGCAGTGATGAAGATCTTGATCTTACTTAAGAGATTTTTGAATTGTTGATTGTTGTAGCTGCATGTGGCGATTTCTAAGAATATATGTTTGTTATCGAAACATTTTAAAATTTTGGACTTGAAAGATCAATTGTATGTACTTATTGGTTTCATCACTATGTATGGATTTATTAATAATTAGCTTGTTAGATAATTTGGATTATGAATAGTTTTATTTTGTTATTTATATAAATTATAGAGTTTTATAGATTATTGCAACATGGGACACTATTTTCAATTCTATTAAACTGTTACAGCTAACAGAACCGTTACGATAGGTAGTTCAACCGTTGCCATAGGTAGTTCAACCGTTGCCATAGGTAGTTCAACCGTTGCAATAGCATCTATAATGTTCCAAATTATTCTACAAACCGTTGCAATAGGGCCTATAAACCGTTCCAAAATTTTCTCAAAACCGTTGCAATAGGTAATTCAATCGTTGCAATATCTGTCATGCATGTAACAGCTTAATAGATATAGTAACGGTTATGGACCGTTGCAGTTGCTTTTATGGTAACGAAAAGTAACCGTTGTAGTTGATGAGAATAATCGTTCCAACAGGAAGAGGAAAACCGTTGCGATAGACTGTACTATAGCAACGGTTATCTGAACTGTTCCAAAAACCATTCCATAAGCTCTATAGCCACACCAGCTTGTGGAACGGGTGCGGAATTGTTCCTCGAGTCAAAGGATGACCTGCTTTCCTGAGATGAATTCTGTTTCCCAAGCAGTTAATCATTGGTCATTGCATTCCTGGATGTATCCGCAGTCTCCTCTACCGCCTTCAGTTATATCAGCTTTAACATTGTCTGCTTCAACGGGAGGTATTTGCTGGATTCTTCTGTATAGTCCTACCTTTTGCTTGCTATCTTTCCTCCTGATTGTAGAATTTTTACTTTTAATCCTAGGGCAACTGGACTTTTTAAGAGAAAGGCAGCTAGCATGGCAGGATTCTTTTCGAAGTTTATATTGCATGCTTCGGAAGAATGTTTGCAGCATCTTCTACGGTAAGTAT